>OX439130.1:23998630-24031130 GCA_949318235.1 Ecdyonurus torrentis | reverse complement strand
CACGGTAGTCTTATCATGATTCGAATTTTATAGGCTGCAACATCAACAAGAATAAAAAAGAAAAAGAAAAAAAAAAAAAAAAAAAAAAAAAAAGGAAGAAGAAAACAAGAAACTTACAACAATTTTTCTTAAATTCGAGACTTGTTGTTATTTATTTTTAATCCAATTTACTAAAGAGCATACTCGCTTTTTTTTGTTTTTATTTTTCTTCTCTATAATACAAAAAATTAAAAATGTAGTATAAATGTATATATAGATTCAAGATATGATTTTCAAAAACATTATATTGAAATTGCTTCCTCAACCCTTTATTATTACCGTACAATATATATATATATATATATATATATATATATATATATATATATATATATATATATATATATATATATATATATATATATATATATAAAGTATATCGACAACCGGCCAGGCAAACCTTTTTAAAAAAATAAATATGTGTATTTCATGAATATATAAATCTACCTTTTTTTTTTTTTTTTTTTTATTATTACTAAAAAATGGTTTGCGAAATAGATTAAAAATACATCAAGAGACTTCTCCGTACTTACAGTCATTAAAAAAAATAATAATAAAAAAAAAATTTCATGCTCATTTGTCATACTAGAAAAATTTACATTATATATTTTTTAAAGTTTATTCTTTATATATTTTTAAGATTAATATGTAAATTAATAAGTAAGCATTTAATTTAAGATTTAATCTTTTATTATAAGATTTTAATGTAATATTCTATAACATACTAATTTTGTGGTAATACACGTGAATTAACATGAAAATAATTTTAAGTAAAGATTATCTTTCTATGATATTTTATATTATTATAGCACTTAAATGTGGTATAAAACTAAGATAAAATGAAACTATTATAATATATTATTATTACAATTTATAGTTAAATTTAAGCATACAATGTTATATTATTAGTTTATGTGGAACCGGAAGCTATAGCATGTATATTAATATAATATGCTTTCAATATTCAGTGGTTTACATATTATTTTACCACTAATATAATTACAATTTGATTTTGTATTACTAAATTCATTCAAATGTATGTATTTTAATTAGAAAATTATTATCTTCAATTTACAAATTTATAGTTTGAAGCTAACAAAGTGTTAAAATTTGGTATGTATTTAAAAAATACACAAATTAAAATATTCTAATGGATTAAAAAAAAAAAGGAAAAAAAAGAAGAAGAAATAGCAAAATTTTTCATATTGTTGTTGTTAAACTTTTTTTTTTATCACTTTTTTGATCTTTTTAAGGAATGTTATATACGAACATGACTTTTATGTACAATTCTATATATTAACGTTCTAAGGTCCTACGTAGTAAAATAAAAAATGAAATTAAAAAAATATATATCAAAAACAATTAATTATTAATTTTAACTAGTGACTTTTTATGTAAAAGAAAAAAAAAAGTTAAGAAAAGTAAAAAGAGGCGTATTTTTTCTTGTTGAAGTTTACGTTTTTTTATTCTCTTGAGATTAAGTTGGTCTCTAGACAGTTTACGCAGTAGTTTTCCCTAAGAGAGAGAGAGAGAGAGAGAGAGAGAGAGAGAGAGAGAGAGAGAGAGAGAGAGAAGAAAAAGGATAAAATGTTTGGAGGTCGTGAGAGGGTGGAAAGGAGGTTGTTGGTAAAAATGAAGAGACCCATGATAGTCATGAAGGCAAAAAGGTATATCTGAGGGTAGTGTTTTCTTAGACTTATATGTTAGTATACATAATATACAAAAAGAAAAATATATATTCAAGTAATATGAGGAAAAAAAAAAAAAAAAGAAAGAAATGAGAATGCAAAAAGGTTAGACAAGAAAACTAGCAGGATAATATTAGATGACAGTGTATAATAGTAAAGTTTACCGCACGCAATGTAAGCAAAAATGTGAGAGACGTTGAGAGAGAGAGAGAGAGAGAGAGAGAGAGAGAGAGAGAGAAGAAAAACGTAACGAACACTCATGGGAATGAAAAGATCCAAGCAACAACACAAACTTTTCGTTGATCATCCTACAAGAGAAGTCTCTAAAGTGCCACTATCCTACTTACAAACCTACTACCTACTTCTATAATGCAGCTTTATACTGATACACATTACATTATATATTAGATATATATATATTCTACAACTTAAATAAATGTATAAGGGTACTGAATGTGATTAGTGTTGAAATTCAACCACTACTTAACGATTAACTTTGAGGTTCTATATAGACTTTTCAATAAACAATTTATTATAAGAGAGAACCTTCTTTTTTCTTCCTCTGGTTTTCATACTTAAACATTTATACCATAGGAAACAACATTTTTATCTCTTCAGTGGGTATCTAAATTTTTTATATTATGTGGAATGTCGTAAGAAATATTTCATATGTAAAAATAGTACAATTTACAGATAGGGCAGCTGTTTATATTGTTTATATATATTTTACGTGTGTTTTCTTTAAGTTTGCCATTACGTTGATTGGTAATCCAAATACACATAAAGTATAGCAAAATATCATAAAAATAAACTATTAAGTTGAGCATATTTTAGGGAAGAGCTAGGGGGGGGGGGGGAACAAAATGTGGGCACTGATTTTTTTACTCTATTAAAAATATAATGCTAAAATTATTTCTTTTGAAAAGAGTCTTTTTTTTAAATTATTATAACATGATCATATGTTAAGATAACTAAAAAAAAAATTACTTTTCATTTTCTTACGATTTAACACAGTTCTAACATTCTAATATTAAGATGATGTAAGATAAAACTTCTCTTCTTTTTTTTTCTTATAATTTATTCTTTGTACGCTTTGCAATGTAATTTACATTTCTGTAAAACCCTATTTTTTATCCTAAGATTTTTTTTTTTTTTGCTTCATATTATACAAAAAGTAAAATCCCCGCAGCAGCATTGTGTTATATAAAAATATAAAGTCAAGTTTTGTGTTAAATATTTACACACTCCAAAAAAAAAAAAAAAAAAAGGTTCTAATAAGATCTCTCTCCTTTGAAGCGCGTATTACATTGTGAATTACATTGTATAGTCTCACACTCTAAACTTTACTGAGGTATAAAACTCAAATAACCAAAAGTATGATTACATAAAGGTAATGTAAAATAGGATTTTGTACATTTCAAAATGTTCTAAAATTAAACGAATCCGTATTATTATTTTTTTTTTCCAAGTAAATATTTTTTACATAGTGGTTTAGTATAATTAAAAATCTTTCATTATATAAAAGTTAAAAACTGTCTTACAAGTTGTAGTTCAATAATGCAAAGATAATATTATCGTCATGACAATGCTAAACAAATTATCATATATTTATTTATCACAAACTTGAAGCATGACTATAAATACTAAACATAAATACAATAAAATTAAAATAACTTAAATATAACTACTTCTTGAATAAATTTGCAATTGAAATAAACACGCACTTTCTTTGATTATTATTATTATTTCAAATTTGCTTATAATATGACTATAATAAATTATGAAACATGTACTGTAGTTAAAATTCATAAATTGAAATGCATAAGATTTTTTAAGTTATAGATTTTTACGACTTGATTACTCAAAGGTACCATCCAGACCATACAACATGCCTTTTTACTTTATTAAACACAAAAAGGTATTATCAAAAATACAATTATTTTGTCCAAGAACCTAATATTGACGCCCTAAACGTATAATCAAAGTTTCAGCTTATGCAACTCGCACAACTTTTTCTATTGAATGTGAACAATCCTGACGTCAGAAATGTTCAAAATTTGTGCATTTTGCCTACTTAACAACTTTTTTGCGCTCTCTTGCAGGGTTACATTTGAGTAATAGTAAAAATTGAACATGCTTTTGGGTGTCCCATTTTGTGTTACATGAATTAAAAGGGCATGTGTTTAGGCCTGGACGATTACTTTAAGAAAATTAAAAATAGCTTTAAAAAATATAAAATATTTACATCATCAAAATCGTGTTACCAGATATCTTACGTGAGTTAATTTTATTATTAGTAAAATTTAATGCTTCTTTTTAAAGTACAACTTCAATATTTACATATTTATGATATTTTTATTTCTTTTTACTTCATGCTTGAACGGGAAACATATTATAATTAACCTTTACAATATGTATCTGTATAATTCTCACCATTAACACCACTAAAACTTTAGTGTGTTTATACGCTAACATAAAAAAAATATATTATTACGTATGTAAGGATTTGAGATAATCTTGGATAAAGCCATGGAATCAGGAATCAGTACGCACAAATTGCCACTTGTGGCGTGTGAATATTTCCCACATTACGTCATTATTGCATTATATACATTATGACTATAATGCCCACTTTATATTATCCCTTATAGTACAAATTTCTCTACAATATTATTAAATTTAATTTTACCTATCTCTATAAAATCAATACTAAAATAACTAGAATATTTGCATGTATAATTATAACAAACATAATTGAAATTTGATCCTTTTGTAAATTGCTATATAATCATTTCTTTTGTTGCTATAAACACCTACAAACAAATTCCTCTTGATTAATTTTTGTGAATTATATAATTATTTAAAATATACGTTAAAAGGCTCATTATTTATATTTAAGAAATTTATTATCGTGTTTATAAATAAGTTATAAATTTATACAACTCCTACATGCTTTTTCAAATAAATAAGAAAGAGAGTAATTTAGAAAATTTTATATCATTAAAATGTTCGCATAAAATTGAAATTGCTTTCCTTTTTTTCAATGAAAAAAAATAAATAGTGTGCTTTTACAAAAAGACACATTAAATGTATTTTTTTATAATATAAAAAATAATAATAATAACAATGGTATTATATGAAGCTAATAACGAAATATATGCTTTAGAGCAATTTTAACCTTTGTGTTCTATTAAAAGGGTTTTATTTAATGGAAAATAAAATTAATTACATATACAAAGTCATATTATAACAATGGTTAAAAAAAAGAGTATCTATTATTTTAATTGAGCTTTTATATATTTTTTAACAATGAATATATTTTATATATAATTTAATACTTCAGAGAATTAACTAATTTAAAAAAAAACTACCCTATTTAAAAATAATTTTAAAGTATGTAATTACTTCTAAATATTATACAATTTATTTATAAATGGCTGTTAGCAGTTCTTTAATTTAAATAAATTGTGTGTGTTTTTATATAAGTAACTACTATGTCTCTTTTTGAGTGTGAGTTATAATGTATTGTATTGTATTACAGTTTCATTATCTACATAATTTTGAATTTTTTAGTTTTTGTTTCAATACTTCATAAATATTTAAACAAAATTACGAAATTTCAAGTACGTTCTGGGAAAGCATAGTTAAAGGAATAGACCAGAATAAAACATAAGCATTTATATCACAATACACTTAATGTTACATAAATAAATTTAGTTTGTCTCAAAACCCAACTGTAGCTCCGTAGAAGTGATCAGAAAATTTCAATTTATGCAACCCGCACAACAATTTTTACTATATTTTGCATGTTTTTGACGTCAGAAACATGAATAGTCACGCAAATTGCATACTTTACAATATTTTCACGCTCTCTCGTGGGGTTACATTTACATTCTGGTAAAATTTGTCATCAGTTTTGAAAAATTAAAATTTGTATTTATTCATGAAAAAGAACATGTCGTTTTATGTGGTGTATGGCTTTAATTGTAATTTTAGATGATATATTTTTATAGTGTCCAATTATGATAATATATTATATAGAAAAGAAATATGCAAAAGCGTCTGCTTACTTAAAAAAATATAATTATATACAATAATGAAAGTTTAAAAAAACAACTTATTGTTCTGATAACTTTTTAAGTTCCTAATTTTTAGTCCCAATTAACGATTTCTATAGGAAGAAGCCTTTAATAGTTTATTTTGTGATGCAAAAAAAGAGCTATATTTAACTCAATAGTGATTGGTTGTCATGGTGATATTAACAAAAGACCGGTTTCATTGTCTACATAATATGGCTACATGAAAATTTTTAACATTCGTTGTTCTAAAAATATTACAATAAATAATTGTTACACTGTAAAGTGCTTGCCAATAACAGTCTATATAATGTAGGCATGTCGATTTAGTCAGATAAATGAGCAGTGCATACATGCGTTGTATTCATTTTTTCGTGTTCCGGAGCACAAGGGGGGGGGGGGGGGATGAACAAGCTCTTATAGTGTTGACAGTAGTATAAACTATTTTTTGTAGTGCTAAAAAAATGGTAAAGGTAAATAAAAATACATAAATTATATATATACAGTATTATCTATAGTATAGTATAATATATTTCCATGCGGTGACAGAATTAAAAATTCAAACATCAGAAATTTTACATAATTTATCTAATTTTCTGATACAAATTCATATAATCAGTTAAAAAAACTATTTCATCCTGATAGTAAGAGAAAATTAACGGATCTATTTAAATCAAAAGAAAACTAATTTTCATCATGTAATTAAGTATTTTATACTCTTAACACCTTCGTGCTGAAATGTATTCATTTTTTGCTTATTAATTGTATATGTGATTTATGATTGTAATTTCTCAACTGATTTTGAAATAATTAAACCAGTTTTAAAATTTGTATTTTTCATTGAATTACTATTTAATAAATTTGACATACAAAAATATTTTGACCTTTTGGTGTATAATATCAAAAGTATTCAAAAAAAAAAAATCATAAATCAAAACTTTTATTATTCTATGAAAAAGCTATAAAAATGTCATCGATCACGAAATAAAACTATAAAACTTTATCAGCATTTTCTTTCGTTTTTATTAAAACTACAGAAATTACTTCTAAGGTTATGCGTATAGAATCCATTAAATATTATTATAAAAAAAAAATTATATTATTTCATATAACGATTTTAATAATTAATAATCATATTATTAAACTGATTAATATAAAGTATTAAAATTCAAGGGACCCATTTTTGTATGAATAAAGTGATATACATGTTCAAAATCAATAAAATTATTAGCAAAATTACATTTTTCTTTATTAGTGTAATATTTTTCGTTTATACTTTCATTTTAGTGTGTAATAGTAGTAAATCTTCATTAATTTATTTAACCACGTAAAAGCTCTCTCTTCTCTCCATTCCCTATAGTCGCATACACTCGTCGTTTTAATTCTATCTTTGTTTAAGAAAATGTTAATTTATTGAGAGCGGATTAAAATTGTGTTTAACTTCTCTTTTGAAATACCAAAAATAATTTTAAAAACATATTAAAAGACAAGACAATTTTCAATTGCAATGCTCAAAAATAATGGTTTCATTTATAAAAAAGGTTCTAATTAGAAAATGTATAAAACTTAACTTTAGCATCTTTTTTTTTTCCTAAAAGTTAAAACAAGTTGAGTAATGATAATAAAAAGTTATTATTTTAAGTTTTAGACAATGACTTCATACAAGCTATGTATGTAGCTGTAATTATTTTTTTCTGATTGCTAAATGTATGTGTGTTTTTATAAAGAACGTTCTATATAATGACTATGATGCTTATTATTATTATTTTGAAAGTAAAAAATAATAAGAATAAAAAAAAATGTAAACATTGAATGCAAGCAATTGTCTTTTAAGAACTTTTATAATTATTGTTTTATGAATTTGCAATTCTTTTTTGAATTCACTTGAACGCACAATGTATGATACCAATAAATATTATATTGAGAGAGAGAGAGAAAGAGAGAGAGAGAGAGAGAGAGAGAGAGAGACTCAAACTTTTTATATATTTGGTATTTACATAATATAGATTACCATGATATAACTTGTATAAATAAAAATAAAAAACTTTTTTTATTATAGATTTTTTTTTTTTGTCGTCATGAAAGTTTTTTGGAAAAAAAAAATTATATTAATATAAACTTTAGCATAATACACTAGTTGAATCAATTTAACACACACACACAATAATGTATTGTTTTATGTTTTATTCACAATGTTTTTTTAACTTTATTTAACAATATAATCTAATAAACAATATAAAAACTTTTTATAAATGAATTACATAATATTTTAATATAAAAAACGTGCTTAGAAATATATATATATTTTTTTGTATGTAAAAAAATTATTATAATATTTTTAATATTATGTTAAAAAAAATCTTGAGGTCATTACATGCTGTTTTTTTTTTTTTTTTTTTTTTTACTACGAGAGTTTCTGATAAAAAATATTCGTGTGTTAAAAGTTATGTTTATAAAACACACATACACACACACAAAAATGAAGAATTTAAGTATCAAAAAGTTCGCACCCAGCTAGAGTTTTTAGAGAGACAAAAAGTCTTTTCATACTTTTACATTCTGAGTTTCTTCTCTCAGTCTTAAATTTTAATTTTGTTTTTTGGGTTAATTACAACTTCTAACTTATTATATAAACTATATATTTTCTTCAAGTAATAATTTTGGTAATCATAAACTTTAATTACGACAGAGAAAGAAAAAAAAATGAAAAATCTAAGTTAAATATTTTTTTTTACTTGGATTAAACTTTGACTGATATTAAAATATAATATATATTTTTTATCAGTCATCTTACATAAATAGTGTAGTCTTTCCAAAATTAGTCTTTCCAAAAAAGTATAATGCAATGTTTATATAACTAAAAGATTAAAAGTTTATTCAATTTTATAAAATGTTTTTACATACAGTATAAGAGGGGAAAAAGGAAAATATTAAAATAAAATGTAATTTAAATTTAGCTTGTTTTGTCCCTTGAGATTTTAATTGACATTTAAATGAACATTAGAAATATTTGAGTAAATCTGACGTATAAATGACGTAAAAGCTATGTTTCTTAAAATTAGGTAAAATTTTACTTTATTATTGATGCAGTTAGAGGGTAAAATCCACTTTTGGGATTAAATATTCTACAATACTTTAATCAAAGTATTACTATAGGAAAATATTCCTAAATCTCAATTTCATATACTAATATTTAGAAATATATTCAAGACTTATAATGCAATAACATTTTTTTTCTCTCTTTATTTTTATGTTTTGTAAATAAGAACCGTCAACAGATGTTTTCATGTATATGTACTTTTTTTTTTATTTGTGTATTTTGTTTGGAAAAAAATATAAAAAGTCATAAATTTATGTCATCAAATGAATTGACCTTAAAATATAAACATGAAAAGTTACAAAAAAAAAAAAAAAAAAAAAAGTAAAAATTCAAATTTATATGCCAACCACTATATATATTACAACTATATGTGTTCATGGTAAAAACATTTCATATGTCATATTTACAACTATATACCTGGACAGATCTTTAAAGTATATCGACCAAAACATATTTATATTTATATGATATATTGTTTCAAACTATACCCTACCATATTTATATAGAGTTACAGTATAACATGTTATAAAACGAAAACGTTAAACGTCATTTTAGTTTTAAAGTTAAACTTTTATAACTAAAAATTACCTTAGTATAATTTTTCTTATGTATTTCCATAATATAAGATTTTATGGTTATACCTGTTATATAAGATATTATTAAAAAAAAAGAAGGCGTAATTAAAGTCAATAAAAGTCTACTAATTCATTGTTAACATCTTTTCTTTTTTTACATAATACGTTGTACGTATACATATAATATACATGAATAATCCTAACATTCTTGCAAATTTTACATCGATTTTTTTCCCTCCCTATGGATAGAGTTAACTGCTTATGATGCAAACTATTTAGGTTAATGTTTAGAAACTTAACTGTCAGTAAATATGAGGTAGTAATTGCTCTTGTCAATTATTATTGTGTATATATACGTACACAATGCATGTATATACAATAATAGAGGTCAATAATTAAACTAGATTGTATAGAATTGTTCATAAAATTTTCACATATATATGTAGAGAAGTGTAAAAAATAATAAAATGATTATTATACTCATTTTATGTTAGTGTGTTTTTGAACATAATGTGTCACATTAATATAATGTGGATTATTATTTTATTTTAACTAATTTATTATGATTTATATTATTTTCTCACTGTATGTTTACCATGTAATTTATTATTATTATAATAGTAATCTCTTTGAATATTATAATACACTATTTCTCTCTCACTAATATATTGATCTATTTTACAAACGTTTTAAGTTTTACTCAAAAACACCTATGGGGAAAAAAAAGATTATCATAGAGCAATATTTCAAACTACCCGCCAGGCTTATAACACAGACAAAAATAATTATGTAATAATCATGCTGTAGCTTATTTTCAGTAAAATTTGTGCAATACATCATAAACAGACTTGGGCAGTAAGTAACGAAGTTACGTAATTTTACTACTTTTTGTTAAAAAAATAACGTAACGTCATTCCTTTTTGGTAATAGTAACGAGTAACGGTAACGCGTTACTTTTTCAAGTAATTTTTGTCATTTAACGACACTACTTTCTAATATTTCAAGCACTGAAAGAAATAAGCTCCTAATTCTATAATTACATAAATATGCTTTCATCATTATATAGTAATTCAAAATTAATGTTATGATTTTGATTTAAGTATATCTATTTATAATTGATCGGAAAACATAAACAATATTTTTAACATATTTTTGGAAGTATTTTTATTTATTAGGAAAATATTTGAAGTAAATTAAGTAAAGTATCGCTAAAAGTAACTTCACTACTTTTAAGAGTAGTGTGTAACGTAGTGTCATTACTTTTCAAAAAACTGTAACGAGTGAAGTAGTACTTTTTCGTGAAGTAGTGAGTAACGTAAAGAAGTTACAAAAAATCAGTAACGTGGCCAAGTCTTGTCATAAATGCAACATACTGTATATAACGTAATGTATTCTTCCCGTGTAGTAAACTAAACTTCTTGATGATGCGAGAAAAATTCAGTTTTAGATTAAAAATGTTAGCATTGGATCAGCTATACAATATAACAATTAAACTTATTATTTTAGTTTTAGCATCAAAACTTTTTTTCTTTTAAATATTCTTATTTCTCAATGCTAAAAAATTGTATTGTTATAATTATTACATTTACAAAAATCTAAGGAAAGACAAAAAAAGCCAAGTAGAAAATATATAGATAAGGAAGTTACTAATGAGACCCGGAAAAATTGTTAAAGTAACGAGATTTCCTGATAATAATTTCTGCAAGTTTCCAGTTCACGTGTTACCCGGTCAATTCCTAGAACTGACATCAACTTCACTACAAAATAAAACGCATGAAAAATAAAATATTTAGGAAAATAATAATAAACAAAAAATAGAGCGTCATACATAAAAAAACAAGATTTTTGTATATAATTATAATCGTACTAAAGACAAAAAAAAAAAAAAAAAAAAAAAAAAAAAACGATAATCAATAAAGAAAATTACTTTTATTTATTTTTAGTATTATTATTATATACAGTTGATAGATAGATAGAAGATAGGATGAGACACGTAAGCAATTTATTGAACAAAACTCTCATGCTGAATATATAGAGCACGGATCATTGGGTGAGAAAACATGGTATGCGTGCTTGATAAATGTGAAACATACATTGTATTGTTACATTCATTACATCGATCTACAAAACTCAATTTTATATATATATAGATATTTTATACTGTATTTTAAAAGATATATTATCCCCAGTACCAGTATAATATAAAATTTGAATATAACAGTATAAACTATGATTATTATAATCTAATCATGCGTGATGTGCTTTAATTAATTTAATAAGTCTTTTATTATTATTATTATTATTATTATTTTGGTAGATTACATACATACGTTTACTCTTCTTTATTATGTACTAATTTAAATAACAATGAAACGTTAATTGAATAAAGATTTAAAATTATTTTCTATTGGGTTTCATTTTTGTAATGTTTTATTTAAATTTTGTCAGTTGTTATTATGATGATTGAAATTATTTTATCAAAGGTAATTTGTGTAATTTGTTTGTAATTTTTATAGCAATCGAAGAGAAATTTACAGTTGGTATACATCTTGTTTCTATTTATTTGTTTAACACAAAGTTAATATAAAATTCCCTGAAGCCAAAGTGTGTGTGTGTGTGTGTGTGTGTGTGTGTGTGTGTGTGTGTGTGTGTGTGTGTGTGTGTGTGTGTGTGTGTGTGTGTGTGTGTGTGTGTGTGTGTGTGTGTGTGTGTGTGTGTGTGTGTGTGTGTGTGTGTGTGTGTGTGTGTGTGTGTGTGTGTATAATTAACTGTTATATATATATATATATATATATATATATATATATATATATATATATATATATATATATATATATATATATATATATATATATATTATATAAATTGGAAAATAAACTATTTTCTCTATAATAAAGCAAAGCAACTCTATAATATTGATAATATAAGAAGAAATAATGAAGCTATTTGTTTGACTACTTAAAGCCATAGACCACATAAAACAACATGTGCTTTTTAATGAATCAACACGAAATTGAATTTTCAAAACTGATGACAATTTTTACCAGAATGTTAATGTAGCCCCACGAGAGAGCGTGAAAATACTGTAAAGTATGCAATTTGCATAAAAATTCATTTTTATGACGTCAGAAACGTGCAAAAATTAGTATGAAAATGTTGTGCGGGTTACATAAATCGAAATTTTCTGATCACTGCTACGGGGCTACTGTTGCGTTCAGAGTCAAACTAAAGTTATTTATGTAAATACTATCAAGTGTTTTGTAATATAAATGCTTTTGTTTTTCTCTGGTCTATTCCTTTAACAAGTTGATGTATATAAAGTCGATACATGTTTTATATTAAAAGTTGCTATTTTCTCAGAAAATAGAGGATAATGAGTCTCATTTTGCTTACGATATTGTTTTACATTGTAAAAAAAGAGCAATGATCATGTTAGATTTAATTGGAATATTTTTCCATACATTTTTTTTAAATATATATTTTTTAGGTTCTATTTTTTTTTAAATAATTATCTTGTATATTTGTGAGTTTGTAATTTAGCACTTGTTTTACACGGGAAATATTGAAAAGTAGATTTTCGTGTTTCAATATGTTTATATAGAGCAGTAAATATGTTAGCCATTGCTGAGTGACCCGGCAAGCTAAAGATCTGGGTTCGAGTCCCAGTCAGGAGGAATATCTTGCAACATATTTACTGCTATAAACATAGTGAGACACGAAATTCAACTTTTCTATCTTGTATATTCTTTTCATTCCTTGCATTTATAAAGCAATATTTTAATTCCCAAAGCAATATTTTTCTGTCTTACTTCTAAGATACATCACGAAGAATAAAATACACAAAAGTTAAAATGCACTTGGGTGCAAAATAAGATACAATTTATTAATATTGTTGTTGTTAAAATGTTTATTATTGACATTGTGTTTCAGGCTGTGCGTGGAGTTTGAGAGATGTTCGAATTGTGGTACCACCAGATATTAGACACGGTGAAGATGCAGCACTTCAATGTTTATTTGACCTAGAAGGTGATTCTCTATATTCTGTCAAGTGGTATAAAGGACAACATGAGTTCTATCGCTATACACCTAAAGAAGATCCTTCAATGAAAGTTTTTCCACTACAAGGACTCAAAGTTGACGTAAGTAGACAACATAAATACATCCTGATAAACTTTTTATGTGTGTGTGTTTTGTTTTGTTACTTTCTATCAAGGAACATAAAAGTACAAACACCGATTTAACACTTTTTCTTGTAGTTAGTTAATCGTTGTATTCGAAACTATAAGTTTTACAAGAAGTGTTTAAGAATATATATATATATATATATATATATAGAGAGAGAGAGAGAGAGAGAGAGAGAGAGAGAGAGAGAGAGAGAGAGAGAGAGAGAGAGAGAGAGAGAGAGAGAGAGAGAGAGAGAGAGAGAGTTTACAAGATGTAAGATTTACGAGGATTGTAGGTCTCTCTCTCTCTCTCTCTCTCTCTCTCTCTCTCTCTCTCCTGCCTTTTTTTATCGAACAATGATTACTATTTAATCTTACTTAAATTAAAATTTTGCTCTTTCACTTGAATGGCGATTTTTTTATTGTAAAAAGGTTAGAGCAATCACTCTAAATACTTTTTTTTATAATAAATTCAATATTACAGATAACTTTATAATTTTCGTTCAATTAATATATATATATATATATATATATATATATATATATATATAATATTATATTATAAAATATATATACATATTCTTATAAAAGTATTTTATAAAAATAACTTTTCAAATTTATTTAAATATAAAAGTTATTTTTAAATTAAAGATAGTGTTGAAATGTTGAAATATATACATATATGCATAAAAATAAAATGAATTTTTATACTAAATTTACTTTTAAAAAGATATATGAATCACATTATACCATAGACATTTCTATTATAAAATGATAAATATGCAATATTATACTGATCAAATAATAAAAAATGAGTATAGATTTTTTTTTTTTTTTTTTTTTTAAGTTCTCTTCTTCTTTTTTCTTTCTTTTTTTTTTTAAAGTCTAAAAGACATCATTTTGACAATGTCGTTATTCGATTCTTTATAGTCTTTTTACTTATATACATACGTACTCATTCTTTACTTTTTTCCCTATGCATATATGAAGATACTATAAAAGTTTTTCACTTAACATATTCCCCTGCTGTGCTAATGCGTTCTTCCTTCTTTTTTCTATACGTTACAACGCAAGATATACGTAGTTTAAAAAAAAATTGTCGCCTTACAAGACAGGTAGTATGTATGAGGAACATATTATACCACACGACTATGTAAAACAGATAAAACACAATTTTATGAGAATCGAGTTTCAACTTGAAGGATGAAAAAAAAAATAGCAAGAACATTTTTTTTTCTCTCTTTCTCTACTTAAAAAAAGTGTTACATAAAAAAAAAAAAATTTACCTTTTTTGGTAAAACATGAATAAAGATAGTTATAAAAGCAATATAATATAATATTATTTATATTTTATATTTCATAAAAAAAAAAAGTATTAATTTATGTGTTGAAATATTTTATTAAAATAAACGCATAATTTTTTTATTACTTTTTAATACAAAATTGATACTTTTGTAGCTAATAGAGGAACAAATTTAAACTTTGTCGTTGTAATAAAATTGATATAGTTTATGAAAAATGAGAGACTGGTATGTAACAAGTCTATAATAAATTCAGATTGTATTGATTTAAATTTATAAGTTTTTATAAGTAATATATATAATATATATATATTTATAAAGTTTATCGTGTTTATTAAAATCTCTTTGTAATTGAAAGTTCATTTATTATTTTTGAAATAAATATTATTGTTTGTAAAGCTATATCCAGTATTAACAATAGAACAAAAACTTTGTCTATAAGCTTTTTTTTTTTTATTTATTTATTTGTTCATTTATATAAAAAGCTATTAAAGTTATTGAAAAAGAGTTTGTTAGAATTTAAAATACTTTCTTTCTTTCTTCTCACCGTATTCTATTTACTTTTTTTTTATATGTACAGATTGAAGTAAACAATATAAAGTGTTATTTTATTTTTCTGATCAAAGGAAATTGATGAAGAAACAAGACAAATGTAAGCATATCTTCTTTATAGTAAATGTAAACATGTTTATCCTAGATTTTTTTTTCTTATTTTAAATGGAAAAAATAATATTATTATAATACAATAACGACAAAGTATATATATTTGATAGGTTGTTAAACAAGACAACAATAGTGTAACAATATTATACTTGTCTGTTTCATAAGAATCTTATATATCAAAATATATATATGTATGTATCAAAAACAATAATTTAATAATAAAATCATAAGGAAATTTGAAACTTTTGAGGTTATGATACATGTAAACAAAGCACAAATTTAAACATCAAAAAGCTACAAATTTTGAGACTTACGAGTTATAGTTATATAATAAATAACACAAATTTTAGGGAAACAAGTTGTCAGTAAGTTAAACTTTATATTATATTGTTTTACAGTACATCATTATCAATAATTAAGGGAAAGTGTCTTAAGTAAGTTTTTGACATTCGGTTTATAGTTTCAATTTTGTGAAATATTACCTTATTCCATTGTTTGGCAAAGTGAAAATTAGTTATAGTTTAGAGATACTAGTTTTGTAACTATAGTACAGTATTTTACCGCTAAATATAATTTTACTTTGCAAATAAATTTGTTATTTTTAGCAAAAATATAAAATTAAAATTCATGTCATAAATATTATAGAATATATTTTTAGTAAAGAAACTCACTCAAAAGTGGTATCCAATTTCTTTGTTGTATTTTATAAATACATAGTTTAGAAATTATATATATATATACAAAAGAGTAAATTAAAATAATATACAATAGAACTTGACTTTATTTTTATATAAAAAAAAAACTTGTCACGTATGAAATACTTTACTGAAAAGCATTAAATGGCAATATACCAACTTTATACTACCACGACTCTCAATTCAATTTTTTTTTTTTTTTGTATGATTGATGATTTTTTCTCTCCGCATAGAAGTGTCACTATAAATCAAAATATATTGAAATGATATATTTTTATACTAAGGAAATTGGAATCTTACTATTTTATACATACAGTATATTTTTAAAAAACTTATTTTTTATAATGAATCAATTAAATTGATAGTTTCAATTATATATATAAAAAAATAACAGATTATTAAATTAAGCCCATTATTTTAAATGATTGATGTGAATCTCGTAAGATAAATTAACTTAACCTCGTTGTGTCTTTTTATTTAAAAATCGATAGCAATTGTTTTAACTTCATTACTATTCATCATGTTTTTTTTTTGTGTTCTAATTTTATTGTACTTAATTTCTCCATTAGTATTCATTATAAAATGTTTGTACAATTTCAAATAATTGTAGTACTACTTATTATTGTTATATATAATATTTTAACTTCAAAGGACTTTTTTTTTACATATAAAGAGAAGGTAAAGATAAAGTTATAATTTTATCTTAAGTAGTACTAACTATGTTAATAGAGGTATAACATACTCTTCACTTAAAATACAAAGTTAAAATGCATTCCTTGCTGTGCACCTGAACTAATTTATATATACATATGTTTCTTTTAAACTATGTGTATTTATGATATAACTACATGATATATTTTTATTTAAATATGTAATGAAATATACTACGGTACTTCCTTTATGAATAATATAAAGTAGATAAACTTATAAATTTTTACTTATATTCTTCCGATAGAATTCTTACTCTATATTACAGTCATGTTTTATAACTTTAGTAAAGTTTGAAAAATATTGTGTTGTCTGAATTATAATATATATAAATAATATTTACTACGTATTATTATACATTTAAGAGCGTGAGTACTACAAGATTGTTAATCTAAAGCAAGTGCTAAAATTGTATTGCACGTAATCGTAAAATAATGCAAATACTGTAAATAAATAATAATAAACAAAGCTATGCTTGATTCCCAGTTGTTTCTTTTATATTTAACCAATATTGAAATCTGTTTTTAAGACTTTTATCAAAGAAAATAAAAATCATTAAAATGTTTCATACTTGGTCAAGCAGAGCTGATAACATACAAAATTTTATTATAAATGCCATTTAAAAGTAAAGAGATTTTACGCTTAAAGCTCCCGATTGATAAATTCCATGATGTCTGTAGAATTAAGATATTTATGACCACTTCTAGATCTATTATATCGCACTCAATGTTAAAAGTATCCATTCATCCTTTAAGGTTATGCAACCAGTTGCGTATATGTACCCAACTGGTTGCCTACTTTACAGGGGCTCTTAAAAAAAAAAGTACATTACAAACGTGTTTTTATTTCATTTTAGTTAAAATTCCTGCATAGCTAATTTAAAAATTCTTTAAAATTAAATTTGTCATAAATTTACAATTGTTTAAAATATGCAACATATTATCTCATTTACATAAAATTCAAACTATTGTTCTCTAAAAATATCAATAAATTATAAATATAAATTATATTATGTATTAAAACAAACAATAATATAATATTTTTCTATTGTTATACATATTGTATTTAATATAATTAAATTTTATGATATTTTATGTAACATTATTTCCACTAAAAAACATTATAATAATAAATTTATATATCTTAAAATAATAAATTATATTTATTTACATTGCTAAATTTATAAATATTATTATTACTTAAACATCACAATTTTTTTCTAATATAATCAGAACATATTTTTTTCATATGTGTATATTATATTAAAAACAGAAAGAAAATACGTATAATAAAATCTTTTGAATGTTAATATGAGATTTTCCTTTATTATAATAAGAGAGAGAAACAGAGAGACAGAGAGCGAGAATAAAAAAAATGTGGAAAATCTAGTGGGCTGAAATAAAACGTTTTTAGAAGCGTGGAGAGGATGTTGTATGCATATTCTCACTCTGTATGTGTACATGCTTTGTATACTAAGTAGATATGTGAAAAATATTTGTCTAGAACCCTTTGACTTGTATATATGCATACATACATACGTACACAATTGTACAGGAAAAGCTTCTGCTTTTACTTCCCCTATATACATTGCATTTAGAAAAGTTCATAAAATGTATATATCCTATATTCATAATATATTTTTGAATTAATTATATATATATATATATATATATATATATATATATATATATATATATATATATATATATATATATATATATATTTAGAGAGAGAGAGAGAGAGAGAGAGAGAGAGAGAGAGAGAGAGAGAGAGGATTTATGGAAAAATAAAGAGAATTAGAGCATGAACTATTATTGTCTTTATTATATTTAAAAAATATGTTTTACTTTGGAATGACAATATAAATGTGTTAAAAATTTTATATTTACATATCATTTAAAATCTATATTGAAATAATTCAACAATTTTTAACTATGAATATGTTTTATTGTAAAGCTTTATTGATGCCTGATGTAGACATTATTGTTATTTGTAATCTAAATAATAATTATTAATGAAAACAAAGGTTTTAAAAATGTTATAAAATATTTAAATTTTAAATGTGAATAGTTCATTAAATTTTCAGCATTGAAAATTATTATATATATATTATATATTGCAGTCGAGTCGAAATTATAAAAAAGTATTCAACAGTAATTTAAATTAAAAATCAAATGAAAGTTTTATACAATTTATAAATTATTTTATGTACGTAATATATTTTTTCTTAGAGTAAAAATATATTATATATTAATACTATTTCAGGATATCCAACATAATAATATATTTTTATTTAATATCAATAAATAAACTCGTAAACGTTTAATAAAGTTCTTCATATTGTTTATTACTTCCTGAATAAAACAGACTTCGTAGTTTATAATACGCTTTTTTTATATTCATATACTCATGTAGTATGGAAAAGAAAAAAAAAGTATATTTATGATATAAAAATAATCTTAAGTCCAGTAAGTGGGTGGAAAAAGGAAATTAGCGCACTCGACGCTTCTATATTTTTTTTTTATTATATTGAAGAAAGAGAGAGAGAGAGATGATAAAATTAACGAGTCGAGTCTGGTTGCCGCCTTACTTAGTCTCTTTGGTATATATATATATATATATATATATATATATATATATATATATATATATATATATATATAGTCTTCTTCAAGTAAAGTTGAATAAACCAAAACGTATAGAGAAGCAAAAGCTACACAATTTTTATCTAACTTTTTGGGACTACATAATGGTCCATGACGACCGAAAAAATTATTACGTTATGTCGGGTCTTACTTACTTACTATTATTATAAAATATTTTATATTATATCTTTTTGGCATGAGAAGAATACTAAATGAACTTTAGCAGAATTTTAATTATCTTTTTACCCCAAATTTTAATACATATATTATAAGTGTTGTAGTTTTACATTATTATTATATATTAAGCTAGATATAATATACATACATACGAATACGTAACGTAACATACTCCGTATATTCATTCATAATTACGAATGTTAAAATTTTCTTACAAATTAATATTTTGATTAAGAATGAAATGTTATCAAAGTTAATTATAAAATAATTGATAATAATATAAAATTTTCTATGTCTTAAAAATATATTATGAAATATTATTTTTTAAATATATTATATAAAAAAAACTAATAAAAAAAACAATAAGAATTGTTTTGTGAATCACATGTTTGATATTTACATTCAATATAAAAACATTAATATTATTATCTTTTTTTTAGTGTCATGTTATTTTTAATATTATAGTAATGTTCTTTTTTTGTTCCGAAGGCGAATTCATATTAAATCTTATTTTTATAGTATGGTGTTTTATTAAAAAAAAAATTCTTTTGACATGGTATAGTAATAGATTTATTGGTTTCGGTCTATATACGTATCAGCTTCTATATATATTAAAAATTTTGGAATATTTATTTTTTTCAATACTTATATAATACTGCATATAGCTTGAACGTAACCTTTTAACTTTAACAGAGAGAGAGAGAGAGAGAGAGAGAGAGAAAGAGAGCTTTTCTGGTTAAATTTCAATTATTTCTTTTGTAAAAATGGAATATACGTAAATTATATTGTAATTCTATCATAAAATGAAAATAAATTTATTTTAGATTAATCAGTATAAAATTGTGAGTTATTGGTTTCTATTATGAGTTTTTAACAATTGAAAGACACATTCATACTATTACTTTCCATAGTATTGAAATTTAAACAGAATAAAAAAAGTAAACATTTAAAGTTGTTTCACCATGGATGCAAAATTCTGCACCAAAATAAGACAGTTTTATTGCTGTGGCAATAAAAATACGTCAGTTTTCTTGTTAGCTTACGTTCATTGTGAACACACACAGTTATACTAATATACACTTTTATATTTTTACAATAGAGAATATTGGTGAATAAAAAGCTAGTAAATATATCCTGCAGCATTTTTTTTTTTTTTTTTTTTTAGAAAACTACTGCACTGACTGTGAGCCCGAATACTTTTACTTGTTTTAAGCTAAAGGAATTTTTAAAGAATTTTTATCACCTATAAATTATATTAAATACTAATACTTAGAAAATATTATAATACACATTACTGTATGAAAAATATAAACAATAAAATAAAAACACCCACATCATATTAAAAATCATTATAATCGTACTTTATTCAGTATATTAGAATCAGTGAAGTGTAATTTTCATGTTTTATTAAAAATAAACTCCCATATGTTATAGAAGCTTGATTCTTGTACAGACAAATGAACAAATATGCAGGTGAAGTGTAAATACAGTACAGTATACAGCAGTACTAACTTGTATAATACCATTCATTCTATTTATTGTTATATGTCAACAAATAAAGCACTAACTATACTACTATATTCTACATATTATCAGAAAGCAAATACATGTATGATATTTCATTATTATTATTATTATTATTGTTGTTATATAAGAATAAACATTGTAAGTAAACAAAATTACTAATATTATTACATAAATTTTTTATAATATTTACAAGAGTATAATATAGAGAGAAATGATTTGTTATATTATTGTTATATACTTGTAAATTTAATTTTATAATCTTTAGTAATTAAATTTTTAAAAAGCAATTTTAATCTCAGCTTACCTTCCTCGTTACTAATTTAAACTTAAAATGATAGATTGTACTTTTTTTTCCTTCTCTTACATTTTTAAAGCTACGTCGGTTATTTCCCACCCTTTTTTTTTGTAAAAACCATTACACAGTAGCTTCCTCTCTCTCTCTCTCTCTCTCTCTCTCTCTCTCTCTCTCTCTCTCTCTCTCTCTCTCTCTCCGTCATGTATCATCCACTTTTCTAATATGTCGATCTATTTAAAAAGTGATGTACTTGGACAGATTTCGATAAGATTTGTATGTAGATAATTTTAAAATTGCTCTTCTATCTTTCTTTTTGTAAATTCTATCACATTAGATCAATGTTGAATTTAAAACTTTCCAAAAATTTAACACTTAATTTTTTTTATATATATATAAAATATGCAAAATACAATTACTAAATTATCGATTTTTTTTTTACTTCATAAAAATTATTCATATTTATATTGTGAACCTTCACATTTTCATCTAAAAAATTTAAAAGTTTTCGTTTCTGACATACAACTATTTTTTTCTAATTTAAACTACAAAAGGGGGAAAGTTAGGGTTATGTTGAATCATAAATTGAATAACTTTGTAGGCGTTATATATCTATTTTTTTTTTCTTCAAACCATTTTTTATCTGCACACATTTCTATTACGAAAAAAAAATGTATGATGTTTTTCTGATAAAATATTGATTTGAAATCCATATGACGTCATAATCAATGTTATTATTACATTACGACTTTAATCTATTATACGTTTACCGCTTTGGTAAACCTTTGCACACCTTTTTAATAATGAAAAAGGAAAATTTTGCCAAAATTTCTCACGTATTTAGTAAATTTAATAAGAAACTCTATCTGTAACATTATAATTATATATAATGATGTTATACTTTTCTTTACGTTAAGTGGTTTTTCAAGAGAATAATCCGGGTAACCAGAAGAGTTTAATATAAACTAAAATATAAGTGATGTAAAACTCTGCTTGAATGATAATACAGTACGCCAATTTGTAGATTTTGCGTCTTGTAAAATTCTGTGAGACGTATTATCGTTTAAATTACTTAAAATATGTATTATTAAAATAAAGTTTTTTTTTTTTTGTTCTTTTTTTTTTTAAATATATTTTACTTTTATTAAAAGAGCTGACGTGCGCAAACAAATTAATGCTTTTCTTCTTCTTTTAACCACTTTGTAGCCATGTCTTTACAAGTAAAAATGTTCTCACCAAAGCACAAAAGAGGATCATGGATAGTAATAATACTATTTCCTTCTTTCAGATTTATTAATATATATACATACATATATATATATATATATATATATATATATATATATATATATATATATATATATATATATATAACTATATATATATATATATATATATATATATATATATTTATATATAAATAAATAAATAAATTAATATAATATATATATATATTTGTGTGGGTGTGGGTGTGGGTGTGGGTGTGGGTGTGGGTGTGGGTGTGGGTGGGTGGGTGTGGGTGTGTAATATCCAAAAGTGCGTTTTAACAAAAACGTAATATTTTCATGGTCATAGCATTACAGATTTAAAAATGAATTTAATAATAAAACGGTACAATAGATCAATCATTTCAATAAAAATCCATTCTTTTATAATAATACGAAACATTCACATTATTTCTATACAATTTTCCATTTAAAACTTTATAGTATTTTTTGGCAGTTCTTAAATTTAATATATTAATAAAATATATTTTCAAAATTTATTAAAGTAATTTCAATCGAGTACAAAACTAAATTTATTGCCAATAATAATAAGAAAGAAAAATGATAGAAGAGATTAAATGAGACGCTGTAAAATGTCCCAACTTTTTTTTTTTTTTTTTTTTTTTTTTTTTTTTTAATTTCCTGTAATTTAAAATTTAGTGTAAATCTTTTTCCTGATGATTCATACATATAAGAAAAATGCAATAAATAAGTAATTCACGTATATATTTATTATTGCATGAATATTTATGCATGAATACAGTACTCTGAGGGTTATTAGATTAGCTATTACCATAAGTTCTTGAAGATATTTTAGCCTGAAAATATAAAATAAAACACATACAATTTATGAAATGGGACGAGGCCCACTATATTCTACGGGCCTCGGTTGGGAACATCATACATACATCATCAACCCTTCTGGACCTTCACAAACTGGGGCTAAAAAATTGTAAAGTGGGCAACTTTTGAAATTCATGACGTCGTTAAATTCAGGTTTACAATTAAAATTGCAGTGCGGGTTGCCTATTTTACAAGTTTTCTCCCTAGTTTGTGAGAGTACTGATAGACGAAATAATATGTGTATGTCCTATCTAATGATATATAGAGTTTTTTTTAAGCTATTGTCTGATTTAAAGTGGTTATTATAATGTTCATAGTTTTCTGTACTCTGAGAATAATAATAATAATAACAATATGACAAAGAGCTCGTAACTGTTACATCAATGATGCTTTATTTTTTAAATATTTACATAGCTTAATATTATATTATAATATAGTATTAACAAAATGTTATATATATATATATATATATATATATATATATATATATATATATATATATATATATATATATATATATGTTTAAACTTCAAATGATATAGTTTTCCTTCACTACACATAGTGTAGATCAGAACTCCACGAGATGGCGATATTTGTATCAAAGTATAATATATAAATATTTGAAAATATTTATCTAGCACTATAACACCATCTGAGACGAATCATATAAATGCAAATAAAGTCAAACAGTTAAAAGGCTAGTGCTAGATAAATATTTTCAAATATTTATATATTATACTTTGATACAAATATCGCCATCTCGTGGAGTTCTGATCTACACTATGTGTAGTGAAGGAAAACTATATCATTTGAAGTTTAAACACATAAATCCCGCCGCACGGGTAAATTTCCCCTCGCAAGAGGGGAGTCAGCTGTTTAAAGAGAGGCTGGTTTGTAAAAACAGGTGCCCTCAGGCAGCCAATAAGGCGACCGTTGTCGTCATAAGAATTGTGTAAATGCAAGTAAAGAATCAAGGTAGAATTGGACGCCGCTGTAGCTCAATGGTCAGAGCAGTGGAGCGCAAATCCAAAGGTTGTCGGTTCGATTCCGGCCGCCGTCGTCCCTTTTAACTGTTTGACTTTATTTGCATTTATATGATTCGTCTCAGATGGTGTTATAGTGCTAGATAAATATTTTCAAATATTTATATATTATACTTTGATACAAATATCGCCATCTCGTGGAGTTCTGATCTACACTATGTGTAGTGAAGGAAAACTATATCATTTGAAGTTTAAACACATAAATCCCGCCGCACGGGTAAATTTCCCCTCGCAAGAGGGGAGTCAGCTGTTTAAAGAGAGGCTGGTTTGTAAAAACAGGTGCCCTCAGGCAGCCAATAAGGCGACCGTTGTCGTCATAAGAATTGTGTAAATGCAAGTAAAGAATCAAGGTAGAATTGGACGCCGCTGTAGCTCAATGGTCAGAGCAGTGGAGCGCAAATCCAAAGGTTGTCGGTTCGATTCCGGCCGCCGTCGTCCCTTTTAACTGTTTGACTTTATTTGCATTTATATGATTCGTCTCAGATGGTGTTATAGTGCTAGATAAATATTTTCAAATATTTATATATTATACTTTGATACAAATATCGCCATCTCGTGGAGTTCTGATCTACACTATGTGTAGTGAAGGAAAACTATATCATTTGAAGTTTAAACACATAAATCCCGCCGCACGGGTAAATTTCCCCTCGCAAGAGGGGAGTCAGCTGTTTAAAGAGAGGCTGGTTTGTAAAAACAGGTGCCCTCAGGCAGCCAATAAGGCGACCGTTGTCGTCATAAGAATTGTGTAAATGCAAGTAAAGAATCAAGGTAGAATTGGACGCCGCTGTAGCTCAATGGTCAGAGCAGTGGAGCGCAAATCCAAAGGTTGTCGGTTCGATTCCGGCCGCCGTCGTCCCTTTTAACTGTTTGACTTTATTTGCATTTATATGATTCGTCTCAGATGGTGTTATAGTGCTAGATAAATATTTTCAAATATTTATATATTATACTTTGATACAAATATCGCCATCTCGTGGAGTTCTGATCTACACTATGTGTAGTGAAGGAAAACTATATCATTTGAAGTTTAAACACATAAATCCCGCCGCACGGGTAAATTTCCCCTCGCAAGAGGGGAGTCAGCTGTTTAAAGAGAGGCTGGTTTGTAAAAACAGGTGCCCTCAGGCAGCCAATAAGGCGACCGTTGTCGTCATAAGAATTGTGTAAATGCAAGTAAAGAATCAAGGTAGAATTGGACGCCGCTGTAGCTCAATGGTCAGAGCAGTGGAGCGCAAATCCAAAGGTTGTCGGTTCGATTCCGGCCGCCGTCGTCCCTTTTAACTGTTTGACTTTATTTGCATTTATATGATTCGTCTCAGATGGTGTTATAGTGCTAGATAAATATTTTCAAATATTTATATATTATACTTTGATATATATATATATATATATATATAAATAATGACTTGTAAGCTTAAAGCTACAGTATACTCTTTATTTGTATCCGGTGTAAAGTAAAGCATGGAATGAATATACAGGAGAAAAAAAGCAAATAATAAATACATTTCTTATACGTATACGTGAAAAAATTACTCATCACCAATTTCTTTAACTTTGCAATTAAACACGCTTAATAAATACAAGCAAAAAACACAAAATATTGTTTTATATTTAACATAATATAACATTTTTGTTATGACAAAAATGTTTAGTCCATTCTATGTTTTCCGCACTCATGTCTTTCATGTAGCTGTGTACATTACATTTTTTTTTTCAAATATCATCAACGTAATCAATAGACCATACTATAATTTATAATATAAAAATATCCCTTTGTTGTTATTTTATTTCAAAATATTATTATATAAATTCATTCAATTGTGTGTGTGTGTGGTAAAATTTCAATTACATATATACAGAATTATTTTTTTGTTACATGTAATGTTAAAATTATAAACAAAAATGAGACATCTAGAAAAATACAATCTTTCTCTCTCTATTTGTTGTATGTATTATATATATATATATATATATATATATATATATATATATATATATATATATATATATATATATATATATATATATATATTAAAAGGAATAATGATTTCATTCTTTTGACATATTGCCAAACTCCTACACGATTTTCATTTCCTAAACTTTGTGAGTCATTGGACTTATTATCTTGAGACAGAAAAGTACCATTATGTTGAGTTACGTTGCACACTTATATATATATATATATATATATATATATATATATATATATATATATATATATATATATATATATATATATATATATATATAAATCTGTAAATAAAAATTGAAATGTTTCACACGTAATGTGATGATTTATATCATTTATTGTACAAAATTACATACAATTTTTTATTATATATATGTACATAAAACTAACTGTATTGTAATATAACAATACGTCTTGAATATTAAAATGAATAATTTCTTGTTTAAAATTGCGTAATTTATGGGAGGAAACAAGACATTTTATAAAATAAATTACCATTCTTTTTTTACGTCTCGAGAAAGCAATATTTTTCAGTAGTTCTTATTTAATCCAAAATTATAATTCTTACTGATATATTTTTTATCTATCTTCTATTTGAGGATTATTTTATTTAAAATAAATTAATTTATGTGTCATTAAAACATGAATATTAAAGGGTAAAAACCAAAAATGGTCTTAACCCATTACCTCCAAAATTACATTTTCATTTATATTCTTATTAAACTATAAATTGTAATAAAAATTAAGTTATAAATATAAAAATAATATGTTATGTAAAAACCATTTAATCTGTATAATCAGTTAATATAATAAACATAAAGAAAGAATTTTAACTTAAAAATAATATTGAAATACTTTGAAATTAAATAAATTTGACTTAATAGAAAAGTATCAACTGCAATAGCGTAAAAAACTTACATTATATCTTATAGAGAGAAAGAAAAAAAAATGAATAAAATTGAAGTCTTTTGAAAAGTGTAACAAAGAAAGTCTGCAGTATTGTCCTCATGTAAGACATACGAATGTAATTACACCTACTACTTCTACCACTTTATGCTTCTTTTTTTTTCTACTATTACAAAAAGGGAATGAAAAGAAATTTCTTACATGTGTCTTCAACAACCATCAATATTTTTTAATACAAGTCAAAAGTTCAATGGATTTCAAACAATAAAAGAAAAAAAAAGTTTTAAGAAGAAAATTTTCTATTATAACATTTTAAACACATTTGTTATTTTCTTTGAATGTTTTTTTTTTTTCCCCCCACTTTTTCTGCAACAAAAATTTTTATATCGCAAAGGAACAATGAACAGAATGCATACAAGCGAAAAAGAAAAACTTTACTGTTATTTAGTATTTAAAAAATATCTTTATTAAAAATTGTTCTAAAAGTTTTTGTTCATGCAAATTTAATGGGTCATACGTTCCATATTTTGACTCAACCCCCCTCTCAATTCAAAAAAATTGCTACCTTAACGTTTGACCCAAGTGGAGTAATAAATAAGCTTGTTCATTTTTTTTTCTTTGTGCTCCTGAAATAAAAATGGCAATCACCTAATGCTTTTTAAATAGGATTGCGCCTTTTTTTTTGTGTATGTGCGTGTGCAAGGTAACATGGTTTACAGACAAGCAAGCATAGTGACAATTTCTATACATACATTAGAATAAATGTTTGTTTCAAAAACTGCTTCCACTAAGGTTAAACTGCTCATATGATTCGTTCATCGTAACCTCATTTATCTCCAGCTTACAGATCTCTCGACATGATTTAGTCCTTATTTTTGTGATACGACTATGCATTATCTGAATGAGACAGTGAAAATGCTTAAAATTTATACTTAAACTCATTTTAATAACCAAGCTTAACTCTTATAACTTTGTTTCTATTACAATTTTTTAAAACCAATGTTTCATCATAAAAGTTATACTCCCATTCTTACTGAGTTTGAGATCTTACTATTTAAAAAAAAAATTGCTTTAAAAATGAGCGTAGTTCGTGAACCCTGTTTTCTTGCACCAAAAAAAGGCGCATTCCATTTGAATAACCAAACCTTTTTTTTTTTTTTTTTTTTTTTTTTACTTGCCATGTTGTGTTATTGTGCTACACCCATCCCAGTCAAGACATTGTCTTATCGACAGGTAAGGACTTTATAATTAATCGAAAAGCACACACGGGCCAGCCACGGCCTAAGATCGTCATTTTAGGAGCAGAGAAAAGGGTTTACGAACAGCAATAAAATGTTTTCTCATTGCTATTTGAAAACAGAATTATTTCATACAATCAGTTTTGCATAAAAAAATACCACTTATTATTTATGACTTTTGTTTTTGTATTTGTACGCAACACAATGTTGTAGTTTAATTATATTTTTATGGTGATATATTTTTCTTTTGACATTTTTTTTCTAGGCCTATATTTTGTATTGAGACATATATAAAGTGAGGCGAAAGAATTCTGTCCAGTTAATGCTAGTTTCTTGTAGCGACGCTTGCGACATATTTATAGCTAACATTTCGTATATATCTCAGACGTTAGTTTGTTGTGTTCTGTTTTTTATATTGTTTGCGGTTAACAGACTTGTTTTGTGACCCAAAACAAAAGAATAAACATTTTTCTTTATACTCTTTTCCTTTTTAAATTAAATCAACTTCAATTTTTTTTCTTTAACTCTTTTTCACACTTAACATATAACATAAAATATTTTCTTCTGGTTGTTAAATATTGCAACTATACAGACAGATATATATATATATTTATATATATATATATATATATATATATCAGGGTCGGCCTGGGAGGAAAAGGCCCGGTCCGCGAGATTACAAAAGGGCCCGCAAACAAAGGGGGGTTTGGGGGCGAAGCCCCCAAAAAATGCGCCGCAGGCGAAAAATTTTTGAGGCCACGCCCCCTTTTAATTAGGAATTTACTTAAAATACTTCACTTTTGTATGAGATTTTTATGACATGCACACTACAAATAAAATCATTATAATGTTTTTAAATGAGCTAAGATAATGGGAAAATATAAATACAAAAAGGGGGACAAATTATATGAAGGAGGTGAACAATAACAAAACAATTGCTAATTGACCACTAGACTAGAGTTCACTAGGAGTGCACCGAGTGCAATTTTTTTAAAAATTAAAAGCGGATAGAATTTTAAGATTGGATGTAATTTCTTATCGTCTTTTGAAAGAAAAAGAAAATTTATCGGTCTAAAATTGTCCTTTTAATTTTCTTCTTCTTCTTTTTCTTTTCTTTTTCTTTTTCTTTTTTTTTCTTTTTTTTTTCTTTTTCTTTTTCTTTTTTTCTTTTTTTTTTTCTTCTTCGTTTTTTTTTTTAATTGGAGTGTTGTGGGCACGGCAAGGGCCCGCGCCCGGGGGGGCCCGGTCCGCAATCGCGGACTAGCGGACCTGGCCAGGCCGACCCTGATATATATATATATATATATATATATATATATATATATATATATATATATATATATATATATATATATATATATATTCTTTATATATATATTGAGATGGAAAAAGTAATAATAATGGAAGTTAAATTCTTGATATTTTTATAATAAATATTTTGTAGTGGAAAAAAAATTATAAATGAAAACTTGTGTTTAATATTTCAAAAGTATAAAAAAGAAATTTATTTACTACACACAGTACTTTATTATGTAGTGCCTGGTTACAACATGATTATTTATATTTTTTAATGTTATACAATGTGTTTTATGAGGCGAATCCTTTATAAAATTATTTAATTTTTTTCCTTTTTTTTTTCTTTTTTTACCCCCAACTGAGTAAGTATAAATTTATAGTATATCATATCTGCAAAATGTTTTTTTTTTTTCGAAAAAATAATAAAAACAGTTGTATAGTTTTTTTTTTATAAACGAAACAACTTCTTGATTGTTTCTAATTAATTTCAAATATTAAAAAACTATACATACATAAGCTTTTGTTTGTATTAGACATGGTTAAATATTACGTTTACTTTAAATCATTGAATTGAAAAACATTATATATAATAAAGAGGAGAGAGAAACCTCATCGTATAAAGTTTTATAAATATTTAAAAGCTTTGAAGTTACATAAAACTTTGTAAAAAGAATACTTTTAATTTAAAATAACGTTTTTCAAAGAGAAAAAGAGAGAAAACAAAAACTTTATTAACTATAAATAATATTAGACATTTTAACATAAATCAGACCATTTTTTTTTTAATTTGTTTTTTTCACCTTTAAAAATCATTAAGCTTCATTTATTAAAGTTTTTTTCTTGTTTTTTTAAATCAAAAGTTTTTACTCTTGATCGTTAAAATATATTCATGTAGATGAGCTACCTAGCTACATGTTAAAATATGAAAATGACTGTGTCGCAATGCAATATGTAGACCTGTACTCTCTTTGCTCTCTCTCTCTCTCTCTCTCTCTCTCTCTCTCTCTCTCTCTCTCTCTCTCTCTCTCTCTCTCTCTCTCTCTCTCTCTCTTTTTTTTTCATTAAATTTAAATTAAAAACTTGCAAGATTTTTGTGTGAATACACACATATTCAAACTTTTTTTTTTTTAATCAATTAAATTTCATGTATGTTTTTTTTTTAACTAAAATTAGCAATTTTTAATATAAATACATAAGAATACATATAACGTCACCATTAATAATTGATACGTGTTGTAACACGTGTGAGTAATTGAAATTAGCTTTTAAAATAAGCTTGATTTACAATCACTATTTCACAAAATAAAATAAAGCTGTAAAATGTTGTATTTTTTTTTTTTTGTTTTTTGTTTTTAGGTACATACTACACACAATTCTATTAAACAGACAGTAACGGTCGTTAAAATAGTTTTCATTCTTACTTAACTACTCTCTTGCTAGCCATATAATTTGGTAAGTAAAAAAAAAAAACAAAAAAAAAAAAGACCACAGCATAATACATATAAAAGTAAATCTCAAATACTATAAAATTGATTTAGAAATACAAAATTAACAACATTAAAAGTAAAGAGAGAGAGAGAGAATACTAATAGAGTTGTAACTATCTCTATACTTTTTATTACATCGTATATTTTTTTTCACTACAACATATAGTTTGTTCTTTTACTTTGTTATCTTTGTATTGTACACTAGATAAAAAAAAAACTGATGAGAATTCTATTAAAGGCAATATAGATGACAAGAAAGTACGCTCTACGTTGTGATGTTCTTGTGTGTCATCCTTGTACATAACAACAACAACAACAGCACAACAGTTGGTAGAGTTTGCTTTATATGTGAATATAGCATGATATAGGGGTAAGGGAGAGGATTCAAAGAGAGGACATATATATATATATTGGAAAGATCGATGGTATATGGAGCCAGTTTGCCTGATTTCTCTCTTTCTCCCTACTACTCTATGTCTCTCTCATTCTGACTGTTTAGAAATGCTTGTAGGATTGGGTCACTCAATCCCATTCCATCTCTCTCTCTCTCTCTCTCTCTCTTTACTGTCTCTCTCTATCTCTTTCTCCACCTCTTTTTTTTTTTCTCTCCACTATACATACCATAGAAAACCACGTCTCGTTTTGTGTACCTCGTGGCGCCACCCCTATACATATAGTACACACCAAACATTCTCACACATTGCATATAAAGAGAACTGCAAGGGAATCAAATATATTAAAAGAAATATATATAATATAAAAAGATTTTCACAACATTTAACTGATAAAATCATTTGGCTCCAC
>OX439130.1:23806130-23993630 GCA_949318235.1 Ecdyonurus torrentis | reverse complement strand
AATTCATATTTTGCTTGCAATCTAACAAACAAACAAACAAAAAAAAAAAAAAAAAAAAAAAAAAAAAAAAAAAAAAAAAAAAAAAAAAAGATTATTAAACACCCGTTTTGGACTCATTTCATTTTCAGTAAAAAAATATAAATCTTTCATGTGTTATATAAATATAAATCTGAAAATGACATTTGTATATTCAATAATTAAATTAAAGAAGAAAGAAAAAAAATTGATTTTATGTGTATAGTAAATTCATTAGCAATCTATTGTTGAAATTTTTTTCCCCATCTCTAATTTTTTTTTTCTTTATAATACGAAATACTCATTTTTCTTTTCTTCGTGAGGGGAAAATGCAATAAAACTCGATTTTTCAAGCGAATAAAGAAAAATCTCTAGCTTCTCTAATGTTTGACAGCAACTCATAGCCCTCTCTCAGAACAGAATCTTACAGCAGTCTTTGATTAGCACAACTCTTTCACGAGGGCCATATTTCACTCAACTTATTCAATATTTTTCACAATATAAAGTGCAGACATATGCTGCGTATATTTTCATTATTATAATTTTCTACATGTAAATAAATCATGAAATATAGCTAACATGCATAATTGCATGATTATACTCAGTATTATATAATGCAATTTAAAATAACCATGCAATGATGATAATGGACGAGTCCTTTTTCTTTACGAATCAATATTAAAATAACTATGACAAACAGTTACAGTATTAAAATAATTTTTATATACATTCATACTTTTTATTTAAATATTTCAACTTCTTAAAAAATAACATCTTCTTTGGAACTACAATTACATATAATATAGAACAAACTAAAAAATGAAATATATTTTTATCTTTATATGAAATTAAGTAATCTGGACTTTTTTTATTTAAATTTAATGTATGGAACAAAATAATTTCATATTTGCAAATTCTTTATTCATTTTAACAGAATGGTTTGCTATTTAACGTATATATATGTATTGATAATTCATTATCGTTAACCCAAAATTAACCGTTTCTCTGATAATGGATGGTTGCATTTTATTCAATGTGATGTTTATTCGTAAAATACATGGCAGTTTGCTGTGGAGATAAATTCGATGTGGTCACACTTTATCTCTCTCTCTCTCTCTCTCTCTCTCTCTCTACTAGTAAGTTTATGAGGTTATATGGCTTTCTAACGCTTAGATTTATACATAAAATATTATTATACTTTGCAGTAAGGCATATATACTATACAAGTCAGGAAATGTATATATTTTCCTATCACTTCTATCTTTAAAAAATATTATGCAATAGAATACATAAACCATCATAAAAAAATATATTCAGGTTAAAAGGGTGATTTTATTTGGAAAATGGAAATAATATCTTTTAAATATTTTATTTTAACTATTTTTTTGTTTTGCTCAAAAGTAAAACTAATTTAAGTTCATTACATTCTTATATATACAGTATATATATTTTTTTTATTAAAAGTTTTAAGTAATTATGTTATAGCATAAACAAAAAAATCTCTCGGTCCATGACTTTTAAGGTAACGAGCTTTTTTCCTAAATTTAACAAGCTAATATAAAAAATAATAGCACCTTAATTTATATTATGCTTAAAACACGTAGAAAAGGTTTTCTACTATGGAAATGTCTTTTTTTTTTAATCAAGATGAGAGTGAAAGAGAAAAAAAAAGCTCAGCACTGTTTTAATGTTACAAATATGAAAGAAAAAATAATAATAACTACAAATTATTTGAACATTCAAGTTTGTAAATACTTAATAACGAGCTGTTATTATTGAAAAATTCTTCGTTATAATGAGTATAAGAAAAATGCTGAGAGAAGGAATGTTTTATTACATATTTTTGAACATAAAACGTAAGCGTGAAAGAGAGAGAAAGAGAGAGAGAGCTAGAGAGAGAGAGAGAGAAATTGCACTTGTTGTAAATACTTTTTTCTTATGCTAATAAGTTCCTTTCTCCTCAAGTGCTTTGTATATTATAAGTTAACTTCAATTTTGAGTTAATTTAGCAAATAAGTGGCACCACAATGCGAAGAGAAAGCATTTACGTGACGGTCTTGTAATATGTTCAGTACAGTACTTACAATGTTGTCATTGCATGTTGCTGCATAGTATACATAATATGCAGAGAGAGAGAGAGAGAAGAAGTAGGTAAGTTGGCTGATAAATTCAAAGTTTCAAAGAAGAAGAAGAAGAAGAAGAAGAAGAAGAAGAAAAAATAGGTAACCTAATAATTTTAACTTAACATAGTGTACAAAACTTTATTATAATTTACAAAGTGATTTGAGTATATAACGTTTAAATAAAGTTAACAGTATATGAAAAGTAGTACGAGTATATATATATTATGTTGTATATATGTTTGCTTCATAGCTTCACATAAAAGAGAGATTTAATAAGCAAAAGCGGTTTTCTTCTTCATTTTACTTCCTCCCTCACTCTTATAATATGTGCCTACACACATCATCTTATATATTCATTTTACAAGCAAAGTTAACTTTGACAGTTTGTTGATGAACCACTAATATCTATTTAAGTTTCTTCTCTTACATATATTATAATATACTAAAACTTTATAAATATGAACTAATTATGATATAATATACGTAATAATTAATTGTTCTCTAAATTTACATATTTGCTAAATACAATATTTTGTAAATAAATATTTAAAATATATTCTTGACAATTTGCTAAGTGAAATAAAATTTTGTATACATGTTCAAACTTTTAGACGCTTATAATTTTATATCTTTTGAATTCTTAAATTTGTAAAGTTTTTTTTTTATGATATTGCTGCTTTAATACAATAGTTGAATGATTTGTTTATGGCTATAAAAAATAAAATACCCTACAGCAACTTATACCAACCTTCTTTTTAAGATTGCACTGCATACAAAAGTAACAAAAGGAACTGTATTTTAATAACCAGGAGAAAGAAATATAATATAGAAAATTTTATTATGGTTTTTAAAAATCTTTTCAGTACTATTTATTTCGGTATATATATATATATATATATATATAAATATATTATATATATTATATATATATAGATATATATATATATATATATATATATATATATATATATATATATATATATATATATATATATATATGAATTAAACATTTAAGAAATTAATTCTAAAGCCTTACATCGTCTGAAATTATATATTTGGTATATAACACATCGAAAGCAACGTGAAAAAGTTCGCCATGTTTGGGAATCGAACCCAGGGCCTGCCAGCCACATCCAATTCACGCTCGGATGCCCAAACCATCGGGCTATATTGGCTAACACTCTCTCACACCTTCAACATATTATATACCAAACACTCCTATAGAGTAAACAGTTGTTACACTAATGGTGTTCGTAAACCCTGTTCTTCGTGTTCCAGAACACAAAAAAATGACAATCAGCCAATGCTTTTTAAATGCAATTGCGCATTTTTGGAGCATGCCCCAAACAGGTTTACGAACACCATTAGTATCACTCACTGGCGCCTAAAGGCACCTTTGCGCTGCTTGTCCTCGCTTACCGCGAAGATTCAAACACAGCTAAGCCTCGAGAGGCTAATTACACCCGGCTTAAGGGGAAATAATAATAATAATAATATATATATATATATATATATAAACAAATTTATAATCTTGTTTTTTGTTCATAAGTCATCATATTGACCTTTGCAATGTCATTTATCAAAAAACGTTATGTTATTTTGTATGGGACAAAACTTTATAGTTTGTAGAGAATAAGAAGTTTTTTTATAAAAATAAAAAACTTTTGTACGTCTACAAACTTTAGTCACCAGTTGTGATTTTTTTTAAAGTTAAAGAGAGAGGGAGAGAAGAAAAAACTTTCTATTTTTGCACAACATTACAAACATATTACTCTCTTCCCTTGATTCTAATAAAAACAAAACATAAAAAAAAAAATGCTAAAGTGTGTTGATGAGTGCAAAATCGTTAAAAAAAAAAAAGAAAGAAAATGATCAACAAGGGATCGATATAACATTTTAAGTATTGCTAAATAATTTTATCTACTTTTCTATTGGAGAATGAAGATTTATGTAAATTAAAATAATTTATATTTAAAGCGTACGTAAAAAGTTTTTTTTTACCGTTTCAATAGTAATAAAAAAGGAGTAATAATGCAGAAACAATATAAAATTTAGGATTATAGGTTTAATAAAATCTTGGGAATTCTGATTCTCTCTCTCTCTCTCTCTCTCTCTCTCATAAGTTTTCCAATAGACCTATAGTTTCATTAATCTTGGTATTATGTCTACTAGCAGGCAATAAATTCACAACATGCAAACAATGCTGTTCTTTCTCTCCTTCTATACTCTGAGTGTGTGTGTGTGTGTTTTGTGCTGCTATTTTACCTCCTTCAGTGTGCAGTCTATGTTTGTTGTTTTGTGCCAGAAAGTGGAATGAAAAGAGAGCGCGTGCAAAAGACACCCGCAGTACTTGAAATCGTAATATTTACCTTCACGCGTGTGAAAATAATTTTATAGCTCAGAATAATAATAATAATAATAATAATAATATGTAAAATGAACACAAAACTTTTGTATATTCAAAACTACGCTTTTAATTTTTATTTGTGTTTGAGTATGTGTGTGCAAGTATATATATATATATATATATATATATATATATATATATATATATATATATATATATATATATATATATATATATATATATATATATATATATATATATATATATATATATATATATGAAATTAATGTATTTTGAGGAAAATTAAATAATATTATGAAGAAATAGAGAATTAAAATAATATTGCTTTAATGAACAAAACATATAAGATAAGACAGAATGAGAAAGCAAATTTTAAATCAAAGAAAATTTCAATTATACTTATTAATTTAACAATAGTTAAAATTTAATTGTATTTTTTTTTTTTGCATCTCATTTTTTTCTTTCTAATTTCTCTCTACAAAATTTTAACTTTTTTAAGTGTATACTTTTCACGCAAGCTTATACACTTTTACTATATAAGAAATAATAATAATAATAAGATGGGAAAACGAGCAGTTGTGGTGGCATTGTATGAGGGTTTGGGAGATAGTGGTACCTTTGCTTACGATCAAACAATCCTCTTATAATTACATTCTATCATACAATAATATATATATATATATATATATATATATATATATATATATATATATATATATATATATATATATATATATATATATATATATATATATATATTAAGTTTTTACATTAATTAATTATAAATATAAAGGGTATGTGTATGTATATACAACCAAAACTTCAATAAATTTTGAAGTGAAAGTTAGCTACCTTACAAAATATAAAATAGCATAAAGTTTTTAATAAATATCACAAGTAGTAAGTATAATAAAAGGCTGGCAAAAAAAAAAATTCACTTAAAAAACTAATAGTACTCTAAACGAACAATACTAATAAAAATATAATAATACCTGCATGCCTTTATGATTTTATATGGGATAACGAAATAAAATAATTATAGCTCAAGTTATAATTTTTCTTAACGTTGAAGTTTTTACTGCAGCTTAATGAGCCTCAAGGCTATTGTTGTCTCAAATTTTAAGCAAATTAGTTATAAGTTGTCGATTTTTCCAAACTACTTAAATTCAGGAAAACAATAGCATTTAGCTACAGTAAAATTTTCAAATTTGAGAAAATTTATAGCTTGAGTAATCGATGCTTTATTCTACCATAAAAAATGACGTAAAATTTATTCAGGAACACAAGGTCGTCTGCTAGCACTTTATTACATTTTTTTTTTGCAGGTTTCTAGCAAAATTATACTCAATAATCAAACAGTCTGGCTTTGTGTGTTCTATTTGTTATAAATAACCCAACAGAACTAGAGTGATAATTGCTTTATCATTATTGTTATTGGCGTCATAAGTGTTACTGATAATGAGGACCCATTCAGTACCAACCTTCAATTAAATTTAACGTACAATTAAATAGTATCAATTAATTTACAGACTATTAAAAGTTATCATTACGATTTTATTATTATATATATTTTATATTTTAAATTATATTCAAAACTTTTCAATTTTTTCAAATAAATAACAATATAATTAATGGTATTGTTATTTTTAACGTTTTATAAAAACAAACTGTCATTCTATAAATAACCTTATTTATATAAAAACTTTAATATTATAAAGTAAATAAATAATAATTGGCAAAGACTTTTTTTTTCTAGGAGACATATACTTTAATGGAATAATAAATATATATTTCTTTTTCTTAAGAAAAAAAAAGTTTAAAAAATTCCCAAGTGAAAATTGATACTAGAGCAATAAATAAACTTTTAAAATAGAGAGATGTTTCAGAAGTCTTCTTATATATAAAAATATACACAGTATATGGTATTTAATTTGATTAGAAATGTAATTAATAAAATTTAATTACTTAAGACATACTGTATTTATAATAAAATATTAATTACATTCTTCTATTTTAATATTTTCTTTTTAGACTTAATGATAATAAATTTGCTAGCTATGCTATTTTTTTTTCTTCTTCTTCTTTCTTCTCTTTCTTTCAGAGATGGTAATTAAAAACAATTTCTCGCAACGCCTGACAAAATTTGTGAATTCCTGCAATGCCGTAGTTTTTTTCTTCTTTTTTTTATATATAACAGAGAAAGAACCAGATTTTCTACGTTTCCACACACATATAGAGTATAAAAAAAAGTTAAATGCTATACTTACTAATAATTAGTACTTTTAATATATTAAATAGCAAATAGAATGTGTGAAGAAAATTTATTTTTAAAACGAAAGTAGTAATTATTAAATTAAAAATGTCGTAGTTTTTTTTTTTTTTTTTTTTTTTTTTTTTTTTTTTTTTTTGTTAAGTTATATAATCAGCTTTTAAATTCACAACTGCTTAGTATATTAGTGTTTTTAACCACCTTTTTTGTTACGCAAAATAAAGTTATGTAAATTTAAAAGTCTCTCATATTCAAACAAACAAATTTATAAAGTGTCTAAAGTTACTTATGTAATTTTAGTTAGAAAATTCAATTAGTTCAACGAAGCATTCTTTTAAAAAGCTGTTATAAACTAAACAGAGAGAGAGAGAGAGAGAGAGAGAGAGAAGAAAAAAATGGTAAAACAGCTTATATTTTATTATTACTTTCAACAATATTTTGAGTACCCTTTTTTATATATTCTTATATTTTATGTATTAAAATAAAAAGCATAAATAACGTATAAAAAATAGAGAATTACAATATAAAAAAAAATTCCAGGTTTCCAATTATAGTTCTTCTTAAATGCAATTATTATTAAACATTTTTCTGCATTAAAAAAAGAAAACTTGAGGTTATGCATTAAACTAATAATTACTTTTTTTTTTTTTTTACAAAGTTAATGGCGTATATTTTTTTATCATTAAATAAATTAAAAGATTTTTATATCAACTTTATCGCATTCATTATGATGAAACAGAGCTTATTTTTTTCTTCATTTTACTATATACTAAAGTATTTCTTTATATTCTTTAATATAAAATCATCATTCCTTATTTTATTTATAAAATGCTTCTAAACAGCACTTTATAATGAAGATGGTATAGATTTATATTATTCATATTATTACGTCGTTAGTAATTCACGATATCATTTTTTTTTTCCAAATGTGAGATTTAGGTCTGACAGCGTGTCTGACCCAACACTTTCACTCAATCCATAGTGGTTGCTATTTTAAGCATCTAGTGTATAAAATCATTAACTCATGAAAATTTAAAGAATATAAATGTTCAAATTGAAATTTAAACTTAATATAATATTCGTAATGATTTATTAAATAAGATATTCTTATATATAAGTTAAGATTCAAAATCTCAAACATAATTATATACATTGGTATATAAAATACATATTTCTGGCATATATACTACAGAAAAGTTTACTGCTTTTTTTACTCACTTTCATGATGTTAATAATTAACATTTGAAATTTGAGATTCTAAGTTAAGAATAGCATGCATATTTTCTGCCTTATTAGCATTAATGTTATGTTAACTCGTATAGTTTATTTTAAAGAATATCATATCTTTTAAATTATACTTTATACAAAAATTTACAAGACAAAACATTGCTAGTGTGTAACACGGAATGCAATGAATTTAGCACAGTATTTTTTTGCACAATAGAATTTTGCATGATACTTGTCTTTTATTATAAATATATTATATTTAAAAAAAATGCTTAAAAAAAGAAGAGAGAGAGAGAGAGAGAGAGAGAGAGAGAGAGAGAGAGAGAGAGAGAGAGAGAGAGAGAGAGAGAGAGAGAGAGAGAGAGAGAGAGAGAGAGAGAGAGAGAGAGAGAGAGAGAGAGAGAGAGAAAGAGATTATGTATTAAAATTGAAACCTACTTTTTTTAAAAAGCTTATAAATACAAGGAAAGGTATACATTATAAATAAAAGCATTTTATTATTATTATTATTTTTTTTTTTTTAGTCTCTTTATTTGAAGCTTATTCTCATCTATATAGATTTGCATTTTATACTGTTATATAAAGTGTGTAGTTTATGTTCTCTATATCTATTCATATATCTATGGTAATATCCAAGAGAGACAAATTTTACGACCCACATCATTGCGTACTCTTGTCATTCTGTCTATTTGATTGTCACCAGTTTCACATAGTGATGAATGTCATGTCCGTGCTCTAGTAAGCTAGCCAATCGTTAAACTTCTCCGATTTCTTGTCACTTCTACTATTTTCTAAGTCATATCACACTCTCAAAGGCACGCATTTCTTAAACACCCAAACTATATATATAAAAAAAAAAGTAATTTGATAATAAACGATATAACCATTATCATAAAAAAAAAACTAGTATTCATAAATTTTAACAATAAAATTATTATATATTTTAGTACAAATTCATTCTTTACGTGTCCATCTATAAAAATTGTAATACTTTAATATTATATACATATATATCTTAACATAATGTTAACATAGCACTGAATAAAAAAAAATAAAGTATTATAATAATATAATACTTGAAAATAGTGAGGTCTCATTTGAAAATTTAACTTTTATAAGTACAATACTTATAGTATATACCTTGAGCACTCTTCACATAAATTATATTTTTATATTCAAATTGTAAAGTACCTCTTCATGTAACCATTAAATTTTATATTTTAACAACCTAATGACAAATATGCTTATTACAAGAGAATGATTCGCAAAGGTTTGAATAGAAGAAAAAAAAAAAAAAAAAAGAAGAAGAAGAAAAAGAAAGAGTTCCTCTGTATTTTATTAAGCATATAAAAGTAAAGAAGACTCTTTCGATCCAAATAACCCTTCTAAATGTAAACGTTAAATTTTGTACCTTGACTAAAAAAAAAAAAGAAAAAAAAAGAAAAAGAAAAGAAAAAAGAGGAAAGGTTGCAAAATATCGACCACTGGAGAGTTGAAACAGAAAAGTCTTCTATTTTTTAAAAGTAGGGATGTAGAACGTGACAGCTTTAATATCTTTACAATTGTAAGTTAAGGGCTCGTTACAAATTGACGTCGAAAGAAAACTCGTTGAGACAGACCATATTACGTTCCGGATTCAGGATATTTATATCTTTTGAAATATCTATATATATATATATATATGTGTGTGTATATAATATAAAATAAAAAGATTTTATAAGAAGCAATTCAAAGGCTTAGAATTTAAAGTATTCAATTAATTTATATATATATATATATATATATATATATATATATATATATATATATATATATATATATATATATATATATATATATATATCAAAATCCATTTTCATTCAAACACTTTAATGACCCTAATTTATTTTTATAAATTTCCCCTACATTTTGCTTTTTTATTAATAATTTATATTTCTATCCTTCTTTAAAGTGAAATGTTTTTTCTCTTTGTAGCAGTGGTTACGTTTTTGTATCTGTTATAATATGAAGGGGGAAAAACTGTTATTTTATGAGAAGATCTGATAAGAATTGCACTCAATTAAAATGTGATTCTGTATTAGAATTAAGATGAAAAAAAGACAGTAAAATTTCTTTATTTCTTTCGATTTACATTCATTGTAATACGATGAACATAATTGTTTTCTAAATTAATGAATACACGATAGCAATTTTTAAAAATAATCTTAATACAGCTTATCAATCAATCAAAATTTTTTTTTTTGACAATATTAATGAAAATTAATCTAATTATACAAAATCAGAATAAAATAGATTTTGAAATATGTAATTACAACTCTTAACGTTATAGTTGAATAGGTCATTTTCTAAACAAAATCAATTGCAAATTTAAATAATTGTAAAATTTAAGCATACAAGCTTGCGTTTAACCTTTTGTTCTTAAATCAAAATAAACCATACCTATCAGAATTTCTAAAGCAGTATACTCGAAGGATATAATATGTAAGCTATTATAAATTTTGTGCAACACATTTTGAAAAAAAAAAAAAAAAAACTTTTTCAAAATAACTCTAAACTTCATTATACACTTCTTGACAATTTTCTAACGTGAATGAAAAGAAAAATCACATAAAAAAAAAAAACTTCAATGTAACAAGGAAACAAATCGTTTTTCATTATTCTGTCAAGTATAAAAAAACAAACACGTAATGCATCATAATATGATATTATATAAAAATTGAAATTATATTTTGTTGCGACGAGATGACTAATGATATATTTTGGTGTCCACAGCAGCGACGTTCTAACTGGTCACAGGTTGTGCTACGACGTGTCGTACCTTCCCTCTCAGGACGTTATAGTTGTGAAGTCTCAGCGGATGCTCCCTCATTCCATACAGCACTCGTCTCGGCAGACATGACAGTGGTTGGTGAGTTATCGTTAAACAAACTTAGTTTTATTTATCTTGGGAATTAACTCAAACTAATTCACATACTATTATATTTTTATATATATTATACGTATTTCTTTTCTTTCTTTTGTATAACAAAAATATACATATATTACTGCACTGCAGATATAAATATGTATATTATATATACCAAATTATATGCATTGTTGTAGTCATATACATTATTTTGTTTGGTTTAATGATTGTATAAAAATTGATTTTTAGAACAAGAGATATAGGGTTAAACGGTGGATATTTTTTGGCGATAAATTATTATAGTGTGAGATAGCTTACAAAAAAAAAATACAAAAATACAAAAAAAAAAAAAAAAAAAAAAAAAAAAGAAAGAACATCATCAAATATTTTTTATATATTATACGTATATACAGTAACATGGGTAATATATTGTAGAGTAAAAATATCCCCATTTAAATGATGTTTAAATATTTACTTTAGTACATTTTTTTATGCCATTTTTTGTACATATTACCGACGCCTATATAATATAATATACAATATAGGTATAAATTATAATTTCTATATAAAATTGAATATTAAAAATTATATAATTTTTAGTATAATAGTGGTTCAATAAGATGTTTTATATTTTTAAATAAAAATATTTCTTGAGATTTACTTCTCAAAGCCAAGTTAATTGTTATACCATTTATATTGTTCTTAAAATTATCGTATTTATAGAAGACTAATTTCCTACCGTTTATTTTATAGTTCCCATACATAAAAAATGGTAAACATAATATAATTCTTTTAAATTTTTAAGATAAATAAAGGTAGGCAACTTATGTGAAACTTTTACTATAAATTTAGCATTTCAAAGGAAAGACTTTCCGGAACAAGAGTGAAAATACTTCCTTTTGTCATGTTATTATTAACACTGCTCTGTATACGTATATGTATTGTTATATAATATTATGAAACTCATAAAATCACAATTTGGACGTCATATATGATAAACATTAAGTGTAAAATTAACTTTGGGAGAGAAGATTGGAGTGTTTTTGATAGAGGGAAGCAAAGCAAATATTATCCCCTATCAGGTAGAGAGAGAGAGAGAGAGAGAGAGAGAGAGAGAGAGAGGAAAAAAACTTCCAATATCACTTGTGATTGAAGCACGTTTTTTTTTTTTTTTTTTTTTTTTTTCTATAAAATATAGAGGATGAGGTTTATGTGTATCTACTTTACCAAACTTATGAGAATTTTCATACAAGAAGATTTAAAGCTTAAATATAGCAATCTTTTGGATAAAACATAATATTTTTTTTCTTCTTCACGTATATATATTTTTTGCAAGAGAAATTTAATAAAATGTTTATTATAATGTTAAAAATTATTACAAAATTATTAACATGAAAAATATGTATTGAAAATAAAATACAGAAATGGAGAGTTTTAATTTTCTTAGTTTTTTTTTAAATAACTTATAAATTTTCACGTAGTTATGAGACAACGTGATAAATGAGCATTTTAATTAAGTAAAACGTAAAACTAAAATGAGATTCGTATTTATAATAATATATATAAACTTATTTATTTACAATAATTCCCATTGCAAAATAGAATATAAAATAAACATTCATCAAAGACTTGCTGCTTTTGTTTTTAAATTAATATACTATACCTTAGGGAAATAATTTAAATTAAAATTTTAAATATAATGTTATTATTTATATTTATTCAATCACAAAGTAGAAATGCATTATTAATAATATAAATTTATGTGAGACTAAAGTTTATTATAATAATATATATAAAGGTTGTATAGGAATTCCAAGAAGAATCATATTTACATATGTGAAATGTTAAAGGAATAGACCAGAGAAAAACATAAGCATTTATATCACAAAACACTTGATGGGTCTTACATAAGCAGTGATCAGAAAATTTCAATTTATGCAACCCGCACAACATTTTCATACTAATTTTTGCATGTTTCTGACGTCACAAACATGAATAGTCACGCAAATTGCATATACTTTACAGTATTTTAACGTTCTCTCGTGGGGCTAAATTGATATTCTGGTAAAAATTGTCAACAGTTAGTTTTGAAGATCCCATTTCATATTTATTCATTAAAAATCACATGTTGTTGTATGTGGTCTATGGCTTTAATAATATACTTTTGTATGTATAAGATTTAAATTACACTTCTATGCTTGAAGCCGACAAGAAAAAGTAAAATGTCTCATCTTTGTTTTATAATACGTCGACTTGTATGCATGACTTATTTAATCGAAGAATTAATTAACATGAATATAGAGAAAATTATACTGGTATAGCTATACTGCATAATTATACTAAAGTTTATTTTATTTTGTCTGACTTTCAGCTTCAAGATTCATTTTATATTTAATAATAAAAAAGGAAAAGAGAGAAATATAATAATAATGATGTAATTTAATATTCCAATTATATTATATAGCATTTCATAAATCACTGATTGTTTTATTTTCAAAATTTTGTATAAAAATGAAAATTTGAAAAGTTAATAAATACATAAAACAAAATAATAACCTCTAATATCTATGTATTGTGTTTTATGTTTATACAACAGATGTTCATGAATTACTTAAAGGAATAGGCCAGAAAAAAACATAATCATTTATATCACAAAACACTGGATGGGACTTATACAAATAACATTAGTTTTTCTCAAAACCCAACTGTAGCGCCGTAGCAGAGATCAGAAAATTTCGACTTATGCAACCCGCACAACATTTTCATTGTAATTTTTACCTGTTTCAGACGTCAGAAACAGAAATAGTCACGAAAAAAGCATATTTGACATTATTTTTATGCTCTCTAGTTGGGCCACATTTACATTCTGGTACAAATAGTTATCAGTTTTGAAGACCTCGTTTTGTATTTAATCATTAAAAAACATATTATGTTAATTCATGTGGTCTATGGCTTAAAGATAATGAGTTCAATCCTTGTAAATCTAAATTAATACATAAAAAAATGTAAAACTCTTTTTTTATATAATACTATAATATATACACGTGTATATATTCTTTTCTGCAATCAGTAAAATTTAATCAATAAGTTTCAGCTTGATTTATTTCTCTAAAATTATAAAACTCAGCTTGTCAATTGATTGTTTAATTTATTAATAATTAAATCACGAATACTTAAAAAAAAATATTTAAATTCTATTGTTTCATCAAATTAAATATTATATTTGTTTTTTATTTTTATTATAGAGCGAATAGCACAAAAAAAGTACTGTATTATACAACATTATTTAAGTTAATAAATTTCCTATTATTATTTTATAATCAAAGTTGTTATATGTGTACTATTATTTTATATTGTTTTTATTGAAATCAATAATGAAAATATAAAAATTCAATTTTATAGCATTATATTACAATATATAGTATTATTAAAATTTAATGTTATTGTATTTATTTGCATATGTTATTGTCGAGTATCAATTTAACACAAAAAAAAAAAGAAAAAAGATTAACTATCATGTATTGAAAAATATATTGTTTGTAATGTCTCTATCGTACGTATGATGAATTCAAAAACTTTAAGAAATGTTGTGTAACAAATGTAGAAAAATACGTATTTTCACACGCTTTATTACATTACCACTCATACCTATATAGACGACGTCATTTTATATATATATATATATATATATATATATATATATATATATATATATATATATATACACATACATATATATGTGTGTGTGTGTGAAATGGCGGCACTATGTCGCAAAAATCTGATCGTTATAGTATAAGTTTTATTTATCATATCACAGAGTAGTTTTACAACTCAAAAGATAAAATATAGTTTCAAGGTGCCTTCATATTGCAATTTTTTTTTCTTTCTTGGTGGTTGTGAAATAAAGAAAAAGAAGGGACAAAAAAGTGTTCTGATGTTGAAATATTTTTTATGAATACATTCGCAGTGTTTCATGATTGTTTGGATAACTTTTACAATTGAAAACAAATGTTATATATATATTATATATATATATATATATATATATATATATATATATATATATATATATATATATATATATATATATATATATGTGTAAACTTCAAATGATATAGTTTTCCTTCACTACACATAGTGTAGATCAGAACTCCACGAGATGGCGATATTTGTATCAAAGTATAATATATAAATATTTGAAAATATTTATCTAGCACTATAACACCATCTGAGACGAATCATATAAATGCAAATAAAGTCAAACAGTTAAAAGGGACGACGGCGGCCGGAATCGAACCGACAACCTTTGGATTTGCGCTCCACTGCTCTGACCATTGAGCTACAGCGGCGTCCAATTCTACCTTGATTCTTTACTTGCATTTACACAATTCTTATGACGACAACGGTCGCCTTATTGGCTGCCTGAGGGCACCTGTTTTTACAAACCAGCCTCTCTTTAAACAGCTGACTCCCCTCTTGCGAGGGGAAATTTACCCGTGCGGCGGGATTTATGTGTGTAAACTTCAAATGATATAGTTTTCCTTCACTACACATAGTGTAGATCAGAACTCCACGAGATGGCGATATTTGTATCAAAGTATAATATATAAATATTTGAAAATATTTATCTAGCACTATAACACCATCTGAGACGAATCATATAAATGCAAATAAAGTCAAACAGTTAAAAGGGACGACGGCGGCCGGAATCGAACCGACAACCTTTGGATTTGCGCTCCACTGCTCTGACCATTGAGCTACAGCGGCGTCCAATTCTACCTTGATTCTTTACTTGCATTTACACAATTCTTATGACGACAACGGTCGCCTTATTGGCTGCCTGAGGGCACCTGTTTTTACAAACCAGCCTCTCTTTAAACAGCTGACTCCCCTCTTGCGAGGGGAAATTTACCCGTGCGGCGGGATTTATGTGTGTAAACTTCAAATGATATAGTTTTCCTTCACTACACATAGTGTAGATTTACCGCACGGGTAAATTTCCCCTCGCAAGAGGGGAGTCAGCTGTTTAAAGAGAGGCTGGTTTGTAAAAACAGGTGCCCTCAGGCAGCCAATAAGGCGACCGTTGTCGTCATAAGAATTGTGTAAATGCAAGTAAAGAATCAAGGTAGAATTGGACGCCGCTGTAGCTCAATGGTCAGAGCAGTGGAGCGCAAATCCAAAGGTTGTCGGTTCGATTCCGGCCGCCGTCGTCCCTTTTAACTGTTTGACTTTATTTGCATTTATATGATTCGTCTCAGATGGTGTTATAGTGCTAGATAAATATTTTCAAATATTTATATATTATACTTTGATACAAATATCGCCATCTCGTGGAGTTCTGATCTACACTATGTGTAGTGAAGGAAAACTATATCATTTGAAGTTTACACACATAAATCCCGCCGCACGGGTAAATTTCCCCTCGCAAGAGGGGAGTCAGCTGTTTAAAGAGAGGCTGGTTTGTAAAAACAGGTGCCCTCAGGCAGCCAATAAGGCGACCGTTGTCGTCATAAGAATTGTGTAAATGCAAGTAAAGAATCAAGGTAGAATTGGACGCCGCTGTAGCTCAATGGTCAGAGCAGTGGAGCGCAAATCCAAAGGTTGTCGGTTCGATTCCGGCCGCCGTCGTCCCTTTTAACTGTTTGACTTTATTTGCATTTATATGATTCGTCTCAGATGGTGTTATAGTGCTAGATAAATATTTTCAAATATTTATATATTATACTTTGATACAAATATCGCCATCTCGTGGAGTTCTGATCTACACTATGTGTAGTGAAGGAAAACTATATCATTTGAAGTTTACACACATAAATCCCGCCGCACGGGTAAATTTCCCCTCGCAAGAGGGGAGTCAGCTGTTTAAAGAGAGGCTGGTTTGTAAAAACAGGTGCCCTCAGGCAGCCAATAAGGCGACCGTTGTCGTCATAAGAATTGTGTAAATGCAAGTAAAGAATCAAGGTAGAATTGGACGCCGCTGTAGCTCAATGGTCAGAGCAGTGGAGCGCAAATCCAAAGGTTGTCGGTTCGATTCCGGCCGCCGTCGTCCCTTTTAACTGTTTGACTTTATTTGCATTTATATGATTCGTCTCAGATGGTGTTATAGTGCTAGATAAATATTTTCAAATATTTATATATTATACTTTGATATATATATATATATATATTCAAAATTATGTATTTACAATCTTACAGAACAAGGTATTTAAATATTTGCTACAACTTTAAAAGCATAAAACATAATTTTTCATTGACTGATTTTCATCTCCTTAAAGATGAAAGGTTTACAATAATTATAATGTTACGTGACATAAAAAAAGAGAACATAAATTATATTAATTAAGACATTTATATAATTCATTATGTCATATTAAATACTATAGATATAATCATACTTTAAAAAAAAAAAAGAATAATATATTATTGTAACTAACATATATTTTAACATTATACAGTAAAATTTCTCTAATAACCTTTAACTTTAGAATCAAACAAATTACATTTTGTAATCTTCATTATAATCGTACGTGTCATATATATTTTATACTATTGATTTAGTTATAGTTTATTATAATCTTTACCAATCTAACTATAATTTTTCATCTAGTTAAAGGCGTAGAACACCTTCAACAAAAAACTTGCCTAAAATGCTAACATATCTAAATATCAACGTTGATTTGACCGGAGTCGTTGATTTCTAATTTATTTTCCGTTCAGAAAATGGCAGATGCGGATCTATGACGTCACAACTCGCCTGTTTCCACGCGCGTGGACTAGTGAGTTGTGACGTCACAAACCCGCATCTGTCATTTTGCGAATGGAAAATAAATTGGAAATCAATGATTCCGGTCAAATCAACGTTGATATTACTCCGGTGTGTTAGGGTATTAGGCAAATTTTTTGTTCAACGTGTTTTACGCCATTAAAATAAGAATTAGATCGTATATGTGATGTTAATATATTTTTTTTAAACATAAATTATAAATTCTCATAATATATGGTTTATAATTATTAAAATATTTTGAAAATTTGTCCTATTCAGATTATAGCTATATCGTGACTGCAATATTTAAGAATTTAAATTATTTCAATTTCATATAAAAGTATACGGTCATAGAAAATTATATAATAAATTATAATAATTATCATTTCAATGAAGGTATGATAATGGCAGTTTACAGTGACCATTTCACACCTCTTTATCCCAACATTCCTGTCTTATATATATATCGATTGATTTTTGAACATTCCAACAAAAACACCGATTGTATACTGCATTATAATATATTATATAATAAGAGAGTGCTGTTTGGAATTCAAGTAAGCTATAGCCATTACAAAAGGAAGACAACCCAAAAAATTTCTGGATTTTAGTGTTCACGATTAGATCAATACTTTTCATATTATGTGCTTTTAAAGATATAAAGATAAAAAATGGGCATTGTTTATTGGTTCACATTTATAAAGTATATTTTAATTAGAAGGTTAAAAAAAAAAGGCACAAAAGCATTTCAATGCTCACATACACTACTTTTTTTTTTTTTTTTTTTTTTTACTACTACTATTCTTTTGTTCTGTAATAGTGGTTTATTCGATCAAAAGAAAAACCTCGATGTAGAGTAAAAAAAAAAAAAAAAAAGAAGTGAAAATCTTTTGTTGGAAATGGATAAAAAATAAAGTACCAGAGTAAGCAGAGAGCACAAACTATTATTGTTATGGAAAAATTATATTATTGTAGAAAATTTGTTCAACCTCATTTTCTTTTTTATTTCACATTTAAAAAAAAAAATACTCTTTTTACAAATTATGCTAGCAATATTTTTAGTATTCCATGATATTGACTTTAAGTTTGCAATTGAATTGTATATTTACAAACTTTATATAGTTAATAGTCCTTTTTTTTATATAATATACTGTGTAAACATAGAAAAATATACTTTGCAAGAGTTGGATACTCTAGCTCGCGTGCAAATATATTATGAAAAGAAAATAAGATTATACATATTGCTAAACTTTCTTTTATAATGCATATTTTTTTCCGTGAGATAAAAAATAGTAGATCTATTATTTCTTTCTCTCTCTCTCTCTCTCTCTCTCTCTCTCTCTCTCTCTCTCTCTCTCTCTCTCTCTCTCTCTCTCTCTCTCTCTCTCTCTCTCTCTCTCTCTCTCTCTCTCTCTCTCTCTCTCTCTCTCTCTCTCTCTCTCTCTCTCTCATTTTGCTTTCAGAATAAGTATACTATATTGTACAATAAACATTATAAAACAAAGAATGCAAAAACCTATTTCATGCAAGTATAATATCCTATAGCAGAAGTATTTTTCTCACACTTTTTATCACATTTTAACAAAACTATATTACTTATTTCAAAGCACTCGTATGATGCAGAGGAAACTTGTAAAAATAAAGAGTTTTAAATACCATAAAAATAATGTTTTGTATGGAATATTTATATAAAATCAACAATTAGATAAACAAAGCAATATTATCTAAAAATTATAATATGATTTTTTTTTTTTTTTTTTTTTTTTTGCATTTTAAAAATGAAAACTAATATGACTGTTAGCAATATATATTTTGTGATTGCATGGTTAACATCCATTTTATAAGATTTGAAAGATATAAAAACTCAATTTGACCTAGAAATAAAATAAAATATAAAAATGTCAATGAAAATTTCATTATTATTATAACTTTAAATAAATATATTATATATCATTAAACCATTAATTTTTATTATTTTAATAAGTATTTTTTTCCATATAATTATTATTTTTTTTAATAAAATTACTTAATAAAATTTTATGTTTCTAAATTTTTAAAATATAAATATTATTTGACAATAATATGAAATCATTTTTATTTTATAAAATTCTGTTCCAAAAAAAATATATAAAAGCATTATATTTTTAATTTCATTAGCGTTTTTTTTATCGTTTAAATATAATTTAGATTATATAAAAAAAAGTCCATAATTTCTACGTATAACGTATTTTTTTGTTATTAAATATTCACGCCTAAAAACGAACAGGAATAATACGTAATTGTAAAAGATTTCATCATTATATATATATATATATATATATATATATATATATATATATATATATATATATATATATATAAGGGGTGATTACATTGCAATCAATCTTGCAAGTTGTGTAATTGAAACACTTTTATTATTCCATGCAAATGAAGAGAACACGAAAAGTTCTCTTTTTCTCTTTTTAAACATCGTATAAAATATACTTAATGAAAAATCTTTGAATTGAATTTTAATTTAGTATACCATAGTAGAATTTTTGTTCATATACCAAAAGCTAAAAAAAAAAAAGAAAGAAAAAAAATCAATATACAATTTTCTTGATTATATAATTAAATATTATATATATATTATATTATATTATATATATATATATATATATATATATATATATATATATATATATATATATATATATATATATATATATATATATATATATATATGCCAGGGCAACTTTTTTTTTGCATTATCACTAAAAGATATAATCCATTTCATATAACAATTTGTAATTAAATCAACGATTATGTAAGGATAAACGAACAATCCAAAAATATTTCAGGAATACCTATGTAATATAACGTTACCATATTACCTGTGATCGTCTTAGTTTTTACTCTCCATGCCAGTAGATTAAGCCAACCAACTTCCTTCCCCCCCTACCTCCTACTTCCCCAACCTCATGTAATTAAGCAGATGCTGACATTAATTAAAATTATCTTTAAAAAAAGTCTCTAACGTCATTATAATCAGCCTACAAGCAGAAAAAAAAATTAATAAGGATAATCTAAATTTGACTATATTGATTTTTATCAAATGTGCTTCATCAAGCAAATTTATTCACTTGTACTTATATATAAAAGAAATTCAAATTACAAGAATAGTCAATTTTTCTATTCTTTTTTCTAGGCCAATCAAAGAATAAAATCATTGAATTTTATACTTTATAGAGAAGGTGGTACGAAAGTTTTTTGTCACTAGACTATTACTAAACTTTGTCTCTTCTTAGACCTTACTAAGTTTTTTTTTACATAAAATTTAATATTTCTCGTCAACTTTTCTCTATCGCAACTTTTAGCTCTTGTCTCAAGAAAAAAACGTGAAAAAGTTAAGAAAGATTTTAAAAAGAAAAAAAATTCATAATCTCAATATATGTACGTATATTGTAGTATAGGACTAAACAAGTCCAATTACAATTTTTTACCCTTCTTATTTCTAAGTTTATAAATAAATAACATAATATTAAATTAGGCATTTTGAATAGACATATTTTATACCTGATTCAGAGTTTCAGAGTAATATGATTTATTTGTATTGTATTAACAAATGCAGACAACTGTTTTAATTTGCCCCTTGCTAAAAATAAAAATATTAAAAATAATATGTAGGCCTATTTATTAAACAAACTATAAACGGACTAAATTTACTTTTAATTGATAGAAAATTAAATAAAACTAAAAACTAAAATTAAATTACTTTAAAAAACAAGTATTAAAAAAAAATTTAATATATTTTAAAATCTAGATTCATATAACATAAATTATGACTATCATTTGGGAATAAAGAACAACAATAAATCAATCCATTAGCATTTAAATAAAATCATTGAAATACACAAAATGTAGACATATAACAAATATAATATGTATCAACTTGTTTACTTTATAATGTAATTAATTATGTTTATAGATCTACCTGCTAAACAGCCAATAATTTCTGGAATTAAACCTCGTTACAAAATTGGTGAAGTTCTACATGGCAACTGTTCCTCTCATAGTTCACGACCTGCTGCTAATCTAACTTGGATAATCAATGGACACATGGTAAAGTATACAAAATACAGTACATAACATATAATATATTATATGTATGTACGTAATAATAAAACATCTGATAAGTAAAATGTTATAGTTTTGATGCCAAATTGTAAAGTTTGCCAACTTGAACTCAGACAATGACTCACTTGTTGAATAATAATGTTGACCTCAAAATGAAAAGATAAAAAAATATATATAAATACTGACCTTTTATATTTTTAACACATTTTACTGTCATATTGTTTTTTTAAACAAAATATAAAAATTTATTATTTATAATATTAAAAAAAATAAAAATAATATTATGTATATCGTTATTATTGATTTTATAAAATAATTTTCTAAACATACATATGAAAAATAAAATTTTTAATATATGAAAATTATTCTGCATTTTGTAATAATATTTTATTGAAAAATTAAACTTAATACATTTATAATAGTAGTGCTTTAGAAGCTATTTGTAGTATATAATTCCTTCCTTTAATATTATATTATACTTTTTATTATTATAGAATTCATATTTTTGTTAGTTATAGCTGATTGACACGAGACGTTTACAATAATAAAATTATAACATGAATATATAACTATGAATATAATATACAGTATATATATATATATATATATATATATATATATATATATATATATATATATATATATATATATATATATATATATATATATATATATATATATAATATAGATATATATATAATTTGCTAAATTTGATTGTCTTTTCTTAGATACAGCAGAAAAAAAATAGAACGACAGTTGATTTCTAAAAATATTGTAATTTAGTATTCAAAACTTAGATTTTATTGATTATTAATAATTTTGTAGTTTTATATAAAATATATATATATATATATATATATATATATATATATATATATATATATATATATATATATATATATATATATATATATATATATATATGAATTATATTTATTTTAATTTTCATGTTTTTTCTATACCGTATAAGAAAAATTTTAATAATATTTGCAACATAAAGAGTAATAAATTATATCGTTTCAATAGAATAGAGCTGTATTAAAATAATATATATTATAGTGTGTGTTATTGAGACCATATGAGAAAGAGAAATAGCAAGAGAGAAAATTTGATGTAATATATAAATCATTGTAAATAATTAAACAATAAAATTTACAATAGAAGGAAACAATGAAGGTTTAAACTCAATCTCAAAATAATCTATGGTTTTGTATTTTATATAGTAAAGCAAATTGTTATATATATATATATATATATATATATATATATATATATATATATATATATATATATATATATATATATAATACGTAACTTAATTAATGTAAAATGTAATCTGTTTTGTTAAATTAGTTTATTATTGTTGTGTTTAATATTTCAATCAAATTGCAATAGTGAAATAGAGGATTAGAATGTTTTACAACAGTAACAAATACTGACATTATTAAAAATGAATTACATAAAATTTTGCATATAAAAGCTGATTTTTTAATTTCAATATAACAATGTATTTTGTTTTTATATTTTGTTACTATATTTTTAAATAAATAATACATTTATCAATATTTTATTCTCCCCTATATGTATATATATATATATAACTTTTTCATCTTTATTTATTATTTAATATTTCACATAGGGAATACACCAAATTTTTAATAATATTGTATTCCCCTCTAAAATATAATGCATGAAACCAAAAAAAATATATATGTTTTTTATTTTTATGTTATCCTACAGGCTAAATCCAATCAACTTCTACGTTATCCAAGGCAAAGAGAACCTCATGATCGAGAAACAGCTCGCCTTGGGTTACGTTTTCCTGTAGAGGCTCGCCACTTTACTTCAGGCAGACTTAAAATACGATGTTCTGCAAGTATAGGTAACTTATACTGGCAGAGTACAGAGAAAAGCGTTGAAGAAGACAGACCACGTTTACCACTTCCAACACCACCCCCACCACCCACTAGCCTCCAGGATGATTTTGGAGATGTTAGTAGACGATGGCCGCCTGCAGCAGAGCTCTTTCCTGCCGGTAAGAATTATACATGCAAATTTTCCTTATTCTGCCTAACATAATAATTCATTCTCAACAATCTCTCATACCCTATATATTATTTTATATATATATATGTATATATAATATGTCATGTTGCTTATAATTTAAGACAAGTTTATGAGAGAAAATATAATTTTGCCTTAAGTACGTATAATAATATACTCTATTTTATAATAATAAACTTTTCATTTGTTTTATTTTAATTAATTGAAAAAGTTCAAGCATAATTATAATTTAACTCTTATACCACGAAAATGACATTCAGACTATTAGGAGCTAAAATATACATTTCTATAAACGTAAATATTATAAAGTATTTTTCACAATACATCATTTTTTTTTTTAATTACAATTTTACGTTACATTTTGAGAATTTTTTTTCGTCTAGCCAAGATTCTCATTTGGATCTTGTCGCCGGTGCAAAAATCAATAAAATAAATAATCAGTTTAATATTTACTAAGATAACTCAATAAAACTAAATAACTTTAATCAAATCTTATTTTGGAAATTATAACATTTTTTGGCTTACTAAAAGTTCTAATTAAAAAGAAAGTTAATAAATATTTAAACTCTTAAATTTATTGAAGTTATATACTGTACAATCACATTAAATTAACATAAAAATATTTAGTTTCTATTAAATATTGATTATCAATATCAATACTAACGTATCTTATATAAAAAGCTTTAAAATTATAATCAATAATATAATTAACGTAATATAAAATATCGGTATATTATTCTCTCATGTACTGCAGCATTCATACATCATGTACTTTATAATTACTTTACACGATGTTAAAAATTACACAAAACCTTGTCAGTTTTTACGTTTTACTTTTTTCTATACATGTTATTTATAATCTAATTTTATTGTTGATATTCTGACTGCGTGAAAGAACGTAATAGAATGGAAATAAAATAATATAAAGACAATTCGGTTGCCTATATATATATATATTGTATAATGTAAACTTGGCCAGTGGATATCTCTAAACTTTTGTATTATTCAAACGTGTGTAATTCACCCAGAGGTCATTATTTTTGCATTCGTGGCATCCATGGCATGCCAAGCTACATTCCCAGAATCTCTTCTCTCTCTCTCTCTTTCTCTCTGTATTTCATTTGTCATATTTTCACCGTAATTTAGCCCTCGTTATGCCACGTCAATCATATAGACACAATAAAAAAAATGAAGCAAAAGAAAAAAATAAATTATGAATTTTTATATAAAGCATTGCAATTTTATTAATAATTTTTTATATCTAGGTATTTTATTTATTTTTTAAGTATGCATTTATTAAATATAAAAAAAACAATAGAATATTAAATTTATTATGGCTATGTTAATATTAAACGGAATTGTTAAAATAGAATGCATAGTATAAATAATATTTTTATGTTGTGTTTAATATATATATATATATATATATATATATATAATATTGAAAAAGATAATAATAGTACCATATTATATAGTATAATATAGTATTTTAATTAAAAATTTAAATAAAAATTTATTATTAATTAAATTGTTGCTTTGAATATTTAATTGGACTTTTTTTACGTATGTAATATTATGTTCAAAGGTTCATTTAATGGAGTATAAAGTATTTTTTATATGATATGATTAAACCATTATTACGCTACAGTAATTAAATGTTGCAACTTAAAACTCTTTGTTATTGTAATTATCTACAACAGTTGTTGCGTCTGTTAATAGATTTTTTTTTAAATAATAAAAATATATTATATTATTGTATAATACTATTACATGAAGTACACACTCAATATACGTAGTTTTAAAGTTGTTTTACAAACTACTTCTATTATTTAATTAAAATAGTGTTAATTATGAAAATAGTTTAACTTATTAAGATTTTGGATCTTACTATTGCACTTTTCTTAATAATTTCAAGTTTAACTTTTATTTATTTATTTTTTATTTAATTATTTATATTTTTACTGTCATCCAAAAAGAAGCTATGCATAGCTACCCAAATACATTCGTTATACCTATGTTTGTTTCTTTATTACATCATTACCATTTTCTAACACAACATTATACTTATTTTTTTTATATACAACATAGAAACATAGTTAGAAAGAGTAGGAGTGCGTGTGTGAAAGAGAGAGAGAGAGAGCAGAAAATATACATAATACCAATGTTTATACAGCCTTGCATAAATACAAAAAATGCAAGATTAAATATAATTCATAAACATTTTCTTTATATTTAACGATTTCAAAAACAAGTAAATTTTACTATCATTGCATGTTACAAATTATGATTGCAGTAGTAGAGCATTTTCATATAGAAACATCAGATCAGATATTTTAATGTTGATACTTATAAGAATAGCGATTGATCTCTCAAAGATCGTTGTGTGACATTTATATTTATTTAAAGTAATGAATTAGAAATATCTTCTTAACATGACAGTTATAGTTAATTCAAAGAATTTGGCTTTTTAAAGAACTAATGATAAATAAGAATCTGAAACCATATTTATACGTAAAGTAAATGGTGCAATCATTTAAATGAATAAATAAATAAGTATTACAATACTCATCAATATTTTTTATATATTTTAAATTTCTTAAGTACTCCTTATAATAATAAAAATGTTCCTAAATTTCTCCAATATATACTTAAAGGCATAGAAAACATGAAACAACATGTTCTAAACACAAAATGGGGCCTACAAAACTGATCATAATTTTTACCAGAATGTAAATGTGGCCCCACAAAAGAGCTTGAAAAAATTGTTAAGTATGCAATTTGCATAAATATTTGTGATTATGACGTCAGAAACAGGCAAAAACTAGTATGAAAATGTTGTGCGGGTTGTATAAATTAAAATTTACTGATCACTGCTACGGCGCTACAGTTGGGTTTTGAAACCAACTAACGCTATAAGTCCAATCAAGTGTTTTGTGATGTAAATGCTTATGTTTTCCTTTTTTATGCCTTTAAACAAATATTGCAGTAAATAATTGTATTGCTACATGTATGTGAAATTAAAAATAATTAGAAAAGAAATGTCAATAAATTGCGATGTTTTTTTTATTTTTTAATTTTTTTTAATGTTCTGCAAAATACTTTCATTAAGTATATTATTATTATTATTTCAACTTATAATAAGGTTATACATTCATGTAATCTTGATCTGAGTACCAAGTACGTTATAGAACAAATTATATCCAACTTTAACCCAAAGTATTAAGCGTAAAAAAAAAAAAAAAAAAAAAAAAAAGCAGTGGAATGAGAAAAGAAAAAAAAAGAGAAAGAAAGAAATATTATTATATTTCATTTTAATACTATAACGTTCTAATATAATATATAAGATTTTATATTATATAAGTTGGTAAAATTTTAACAGGGATTATATTATAAGAGATTAAAACTAATAATATAATGTGTAAATTATTATGAACAAGATAATTTTAAATCTACTTAGCAATTTTAACCAAAAATTCTTTGATGTCTCTTCAAGTATATAAATTAATTTGATAATTACAATACTAATTATTATATGTGCTAATAGCTAACATATATCTTCTTTCAGTATTTTAGAATGTGTCAATTTTTTTATACAATTAAAAAAAAATCACGTGACATTTATTATCATTATGAAGTATAGTAATGAATGATAATGTATTGTGGATAAAAGTTATATTTTATCAGTAATAAATTTAAGTTGATATGATATACAGAACGTAAATAAAATGCCATGTATTTATTTATTTTTTATTATTTTTTTTTTCACTTATTTTTTTGGTATGAAATGCAAAAGGAAATGTATGAAACAAGGTATGAGACTGGAGGAAGCAAGTGAAGTATGTCAGGATAGGAAGTTGTGAAGGTCTATCACTGGGTCAGGATAAAACATCTGTGTTGTTGGCTTACCTGTATGTATTTTTTCACGAGAATAATTATTTTTTGAAACTGTTTAGAAAATATGTCAACCACCTTAATATGATGAAATTTGATTGTAAAATTTCTTAGCAAATTATATAATAAAAAAGGCTATACAGTTTTGTGTTCCAATAATGGCCTTTAGTATAGAAGCAGAGAAATTGCATAAAATCTATGAAAAACATAAATCTTTGTCTTCTACGTTCATTTTTTTAGGGACATAATTTATTTTGTTAAAAAAAAATTCCCTTTTAAAAAAAATGTAGCAAATCATATTTCTGTCACTACCAATATAAAAAAAATAAAGCTGTGTAGAACACAGGAAAAGAAATTTAGCAAGAAAGAGAGAAACGCAACAGATCAGTGAAAAATATGCGCACGTTAAAAAATAATATGTATTACTTGGCATTATGTATTTCTTCAAATGAAAAATTGTATAAGAAAAATATATATATATTTAAAAAAAAAAAGATTTAAAATTCCTTCTCGTAACATATATTACTTTATCAAACTAAAGGACAAATTTACAACTTTCTTTTTTAAAAATAATAAAAATTGTAAATTCACGTTTTTAATTTATTCTAAAAAAGGCATGTTTGTATGAAAGCTATTAATCTTTCTAATAAATGTGAGAGACATCAACTTAAAATAAAAAGTATAAAAAAAAGTCCATTTATATAAAAAAGTAAGAATAGAGATTAAAAATTACACTACCAAGGGATTAAAAAGAGATTCTTTGCTTCTATACTTTTAGTTACTAGGTCAAAAAAAAAAAAAAAAAAAAAAAAGAAAAAAAAAAAAGAAGCAAAAGTCTATATTATAGTCTTCTATGCAATTGCTCACAAGTTTCTTTTGTACAGGTTACATTTTTTCCCCCCTCTCTCTATTTAAGCTTTTTTCAAAGCAAATTCAATCTCGATGTAAAAGTTCAAATACCTATATATATACACGAATGTTAAATACAATTAATAATCTCTCTCTCTCTCTCTCTCTCTTACTTTGCATAGATTTATTTACACCTAACAACCATCTCTATTCTGCATAGCTTAAATAAGAAATGAATTCATTTTATACAACTTTTCTAACTTTTGAATGCAATGACTTTTCTTTCTTTACTATTTCTTAACAAAAAACTTTGATGAATTTTTCACTTTATTTAAATCTAGAGAAAATCTTTTCTTTAATTTAAAAGTTAAAGTTTATACAAAATCTATTTTATTATCATTATAATAATAATAAAATAATAAGTCATGATAATATATAATATAATACTCTATATGATGTAATATAATATATTATTTGTTCACAAATGTAATTTTCCCTTTGATGAAATGGTTAAACAAAAAGGATATGTGCAAGCAAATACGTATATTCAATATTTAGAAGAGTAAAATCGAGCTTGTTAGATTGATATTCAACAAAATGTTGATTCTTCACTACTATATGATTCGATTATAATAAACATTTTACTTTATATCAAACTCTTTTAGACGTGAAATCAAACGAATCTTTCATATGTATATGTATCTTATAATATTTGATGATCGATTGATAGCAAATATTATATATGGTTCTTAGGAAAAGAAAGTTATAATCAAGATTAGTAAACAGTATAGTATTATAGCAAATCAATTAATTGTGCATATCCTGGTTATTGGCAGAGTCCTAGAAGGGGGGAGTATACGCAATCCAGCAGAATTTTGTATGACCCCAAATTTCATTGTTGGGGGGTTACGCCGGGATACTCGGGGTTACCTTTTAGCCAATCAGAGCAGTGGGCGGGGCTTAAGGGGTCACAATAATGCGTTGCCATGGTAACCAGGAGGTCATTTATTAATTTGAAATTCTAGCATCGACAAAAAAAAAAAAATTGAATTAATATTCTTTTGTATTAATTATATCTCGAGTTATTATTATTATCTAATTGAATTATTGACGAATTATACAAATTATTGGTGTTATTAAATGTTTTTTTAACTCTTTGTTTATAAATTTATGCTGAAATTAAAATTATAAAAAAGGTAATTAAATAAATAAGTCCAATATTTTCAGTTTTTTCTTACTGCGCTCGTGATCCAAAATTGATATTTATTATTTATTTGTAGCATAGATCAAAACTTTTTTTTTTTTTTACTCTTCATTTATATCGAGGTCAGTTATATCTGATTTTAATTCTTAATTTTACGACCATAATTTGGATTATTCCTGTGAAAAATGAGAAAACTCTATCGCTGCGTAACAAATATTATTGCAGGGAGACACTATTTATAGCGCACTATGCATGTAAGTTGTGCAGAAACATTTACATGTACTTGAAATTTTAGCATCCGTGTTGAAGCATGTGGAAAAAATCTTTTTCATCATTTAATTTGTAATCAAAAATTTGATATTAGTACAATAAAATTCTATATACGCAAGGGGAGGGTGCGGGGGGCGGATCCCCCTGCAATTTTTTTTAGTAATTATTTATGTAAAATAACGTGATTTTGCATGACTTATTATGTTTATAAATATCTATTTATCTAAACTACTACATGTTTCATAATTTTCTTTTATTATTATGTGTAATGCCTTATACAGGGTGTTTAATAAACAAAAGGCCTAAAGGCCTGATTTTAAATGTCAGTTAAAATATGAAAACTTAAAATAGCAAAAACGTTTTTTATATCAAATTATAGCCTTGTTTGTATGGCAATTTTAAAACTTTTTTTAGGATTGTAATCCGTTGTGTCATTTTTGTGCACTTTGCGAAAACACTTTTTTTTTTTTTTTTTTTTTTTTTACTTTTTGGGAGAACTTTTTTCTGGAAATACGGTGAAAACTTTGTTGTTTTAACTATCCGTTATATATAGTAACATTCTTTAGAGTCTATTGGCTTCAACATGTTCTGGGATAAAAAAGAGTGACTGGGGAGAATGTTATCAGGGAGTTGTGATCAATATTAGCGAACATAGCTAAATTTGCGACTAAATCTCTCTAATTTTACATTGAATTTTTTCCGTCAGTTACTGACTATTGTATAGAGATTTGAATTTTCATATTAGCTTTAGCAATATATATATATATATATATATTTTATATATATAATATATACAATTTAACTAAGGTGCCCTATATTAAAAACTTTTACAATTCATTGTAAGGAAAAGTATTTTTTTTTCTTTTTAATTGCACATTTCTCCTTAAAGTTCACGTGGACGTTAGCATTCATGTATATTTCTTATTCTGAATTTTATGAAACATGTGCATTGGATTTTTTTAAAATTAATTAAACCGTACACCTTAGAACAAAAAAAAAAAAAAAAAAAAAAGTGTTTACTAAAGCTGGTATATAAATTAAAATCCCTTTAAAAATAGTTCGTTAAAAATTAAAAAAAAATGTCACATTAGAGTAAATTGGTCGCAAGTCTAGCAATGTTTAACGCTGATTTTGTTACACAACCCCCTGATACCATTCTCCCCCACCCCCTTATTTACCCCAGAACATGTTCAGTGATAGGTTATGTACCTTATTGAAGCCAATAGACTCCAAATAATGTCTCTAACTCTAACGGATAGTTAAAACAACATAGTTTTCACCGTATTTCAATTTCCAGAAAAAAAAGTTCTCCCAAAAAGAAAAAGGAAACTTTTTATGTTTTCACACGGTGCAAAAAACAACAACAACAAATTAATGGATTTCCATTCTGGAAAAAGTTTTAAAATTGCCATAAACAAGGCTACAATTTGATATATCAAAAGTTTTTGCTACTTCAAGGTTTAATATTTTAACTGAAACTGACGTTTAAAATTGGGTCTTTTTTTTATAAACACGTACCTTGTATTTTATATATCCTTTATATATACAGTATTTTGGATTCAAAATACAATTAAAAACCATTATCCGTTAATTTTTTTTAAGAATTTAGATACTACTACTACACACATCACACTGCGTATTATAATAATTCATTAGATTGAAAAAAATTACCTCACTATACAACTAAATTTTGTAATAAAAAAAGGTTTTTATATGCTTTTGCTTTTATATGCATGTAAATTTTTGCGAGACTGGCAAAGTTACTTCGCTATAATGAAATTGCGGTATGTACGGTACATACGAGTTAGCTATATCGAGGTTTTCTCTGTATCTATTTTATAAATATATTAGCTATGCTTTGTCCCACGGACAAAAATAATCCGGTAAAAATAATGCTAGCTCATGTTTTCAGCACAATTTGTTCAATACAACATAATTTATGCTATACAACATAATTTATGCTATACTACATAATAATTAATAACTATATGTTACCTATAGCATAAATATTATAATGTTGTGCAGCATAATTATTTATGTTGTTCTAATTTAGCATAATATAGGGTAACATAAATGTAGCATAAATTACGTAAGTTATTATTTCGTGGGAGAAAACTATGTAAAAAACGCAATATACCTCCTTAAGTTATGAACACTATATGCAGCAGACACGATATATCTACAGTACGTATCGGAACCAAATGGAGATAAATTAGCAAAACTGGTGTTCATTCTATTTTTTTTTTTCCGAGAAAAAACCTCTAATAACATGGGTGGCATAGGAAAATAACTCGTTTTGCCAGATTAAAAACACTATATATTATGCAATATTTTTGATAACATTGATGTTATTAATATGTTGAATTAGTATCTCAAGTATGTGAGAAAAATAGCAATTAAAAAAATTAACCGATTTCCCGAAGGAAATAGCCAAAAATGAAGTTTGTCCTATGCTGAGCAATGTTATTCACTACTCCATGCGCAGTATGGCCTCCAAGCGCATTAAATATGACGTCATCTGCATACACCCTATAGGATGTACTGTATATGCGCATGATATTATTTGATGCGTTTGGATGCCATACTGGAGTTTGTTCTATTGCTCAGTAAGAAAAAACTTCGTTTTTTTGGCTATTTTCGTTTAAAGATCTGTTAATTTTTTGTTATTGTTATTTTTCTCATTTTTCTCACATATATACTTGAGATACTAATTCAACGTATTAACAATATCAATGCTATTTAAAATATTGCTAAGTATTTTTAAATTGGCAAATTAAGGGATTTTCCAATGCGGTCCATGTAACCGAGTGATCTAACATGGCGTTGACTTTACGATGAATGCATACACCCTATATATAGCACGGAACCTAAGCATATTATTTTGATATATTATAGCGCTTTCATACGTATATGTATCATATGTTAAATAAAATGTGATTGCGCTGTATACATTTTTTTTTCTGACCAAAAAATTAAGAATTAAGAACACATTATTTTATTTTATTATTTTTTTTGTATATTATATAATATATTGTATTTTTATGTGTCGAAAGGAAAGGATATTTTTATAAACACGATGATTGTGGTAATATTTTTCACCATTTAACTCCAGCGTGCTGTGTTTTTCTCAGCAAACTGTTTGAATGGCTAAATGTAATATATAATATCTCAATTCGGGTGTTTAATTAAACGGTGCTAAAATTTCAGGTTTCTGCTTCAATATTAATTTGTTTTAAATGTATATTATGATTATCGTGCTAAATTAGTCTAAAAATCTTGTACTTCACAAAAATATCAGTCAAAAAATAATAAAACATATGTGACACATATTATACAAAATATCAGCTTTGAGAATACGAGTATTATATTAAAAAAGTAACGCGCTCAAATAGCATTGCCTAATTTTATACGGCATTTTGAATGAGCGTGATATGCTCGAGCGCGTACCACGATTGCAGCAGCATGAATCTTTCTTTCATGGGACTATTATATCACTTTAAAAATAAAACGGAATGCAGAAAAAATACCGGAGCTCAAATACTGAAAAGAAAATTTTAAAAAATCGGTAAAAAAAAAAAAAAGAAAGATAAAAACAAGAAAAATAATCTTTTTTGGCCAAATTATTATTATTTTTTTTTGTAAGTATTTGTTTCCAAAATTTACACAAAAAATAATAATGTTTTTCAAGTCTCTTTATTGATTAATTATTACTTTCATTTTTGTTCTTTTTTTCGCTGCCTCTGTTTTTAGTATTTAGAAGAATATTTTTTATCATTGCAATTAATGTCAAGTGCATCACAATTTTGGGTAAGAAAGGATTTAGTAAAATCATAACTGTATAATTAATGGAATGCTTATAAAAATTCTGCGCCTTATATGACTCCTGCCAAATCAACGTTGATATTTCACGATATGTTAAAATAATAATTTTTTTTTTTTTTATTTATTAAACACATTGCGTGTACAACATAAATCTAAACATTCAACTCATAAACATTACATATAATATCAAGATCAAATAACAGTATTATACATGTTGATCAGTGCCCTCGGCATAGTAGGCCATACTTAAATGTCTCCTAGAACATGTGAGGAGATGATACTGTTCACATGACATCCCACACAAGGAGCAGATACAATTATTATTACAAATATGATATTCTTTAGTGTTACAAATTTTGTGATGAAAACCGTGTGCCGCGTAGCGGGTGATAATATTACGGTTCCTCTGATTTGAGTTTTTCCATGTATCATTTTTTAAAGCTGGTGTATTATAAAATGATAGATTAATATCATCGGTTTTATTTTCTCTAATTTGAACAAACTTAATAAAATTTTCAGTTTCTGTCAAATTAAAATTAAAATTTTAAATTTTTTAATTTTAAAATAATAGCTATTAATTATTTAAGCTCTGCATTTAACTTATCTGTTCTGTATTTCGTTTCGCCCCGATTTAATTTAATCTAATCCCGAGTAGAACGCGAAGTATGACAATTCTATGATTTTTCAATGAAATTTCAATGAAATGTCCCATAACGATGACACAACTGCGATTTAATGAAGACAAAGTATGACAAAGTCACAAAAATAAATTTTTTAAAATGTCTAACAATGAAATTTCGATGACAAAAAGACGACATAACGACGACATGAAATTTTTTGTTTTTACAAAAATGAAATAAGTATGACAGCAAAAAATTATTGATGAAATAACGATGGCAGTTTTATTTTTCAAAAACCTAAATGCGACACAACGACGACAACGATTAAAATTCAATATGTATGAAATAACGATGACACGAAGAAATAATAATTTAAATTATTATTTCTTCGTGTCATCGTTATTTCATACATATTGAATTTTAATCGTTGTCATCGTTGTGTCGCATTTAGGTTTTTGAAAAATAAAACTGCCATCGTTATTTCATCAATAATTTTTTGCTGTCATACTTATTTCATTTTTGTAAAAACAAAAAATGTCATGTCGTCGTTATGTCGTCTTTAAGTCATCGAATGCCATGAAAGGAAAGCTTAACGCTGTTGCAATCACACGGTGTGACGGTGCAGCGCTCGCGCATATGACACTACATTGAAATGCCGTATAAAATCAGTCAATTCTCAAAGCTGATATTTTGAAGAATGTGTGCCGCACATTGTTTTAGTTGTATTATTAATTTTAAAAATGACAACAGCAAATTGAGTGTTAAAAAAAAAAAACTAAAATTATCGTGCGTGCATGTACTTTTTTTTTTTGCAAAATATTTTAAAAAATGTTCAAAAAACAACAAAAATGTTGAAACCCCTTAAAAATGGTAAAAATACAAAAAAAGTTGGTAATTGGTGCATTAAAATGGGTCTCAAACGACTTTAAATTACTCAATTCGCGCTCTTTTTCGGTTAAAAGTGACCTCATTATGACAGAAAAAAATTTGGTGAAACACAAAAATCCGGTCTCTAGTTATCAGCTTTCACTATATCAGATATAGGGTTAGTATTTAGAGTTGCATAAGTGTAATTTTATTTAAAAATAAATTTAAATGAATGAATCAAATAATAACTTTAAAAATTTTATGTTTATATGAATTAAAAAATTAAACAAAGAATATAAAATATTTATAATTAATAATTATAAAAATTAATGAACAATCATAAAAATAAATCAAATTAAATCCTGACAATATAACACCACCCATTATTACATTTGCAGAGCTGAAGGCGTTCGCGCCAAAAAGCACGTGGTCAAGTTTGTTTACTTTGTTTGTCATTGTTGGTTGCTAGGCAAATATCCCCAAAATTCAAGAACCTTAATTTTTACTTTAAAACCAAGTTAGAGGCATGAAATTTTTTTTACTAATGCAGCTAAACAATATCAATGTGCTGTAAAAATTTCATTTTGCTGCTAGACTTTGTTCCGATTTTATGCGAAGTCAAAGTGGTGATTTTTCCCATTACTTACGCTCGATTTTTAGGGCCAGTAACCCCAACAATGCATGCGCGTATACTCCCCCTTCTAGGACTCTAGATAGAACAAGACAGAACGTAACAAAATGTTTATAAGGCGTTTTAAAACATTTAAAGCCATAGAACACATAAAACAACATGTGCTTTTTAATGAATAAACACGAAATGGGATCTTCAAAACTGATGACAATTATTATCAAAATGTTAATGTGGTCCCACGAGAGAGCATGAAAAAGCTGTAAAGTATGCAATTTGCGTAAAAATCAGACGTCAAAAACATGCAAAACTTAGTATGAAATGTTGTGCGGGTTGCATAAATTGAATTTTCTGATCACTGCCACGGAGCTACTGTTGGATTTTGAGACAAACTAATGTTATTTATGTAAATCCCATCAAGTGATTTGTGATATAAATGCTTATGTTTTTCTCTATGGCCTATTCTTTTAATATTTTGAATTATATTTATTTATTTAAAAATTTGGAACGCTTAAAATGGCATATAGCTTTTGAATACTGCATTTTGATATAAAGATTCATTCTTATTTTATGAAGTAACATCTGTAAAGTCTAATTTATAATTATTATAATTTTGTAATATAATAAAAATTAATTTTTTTAGGGATGTTTGGATGAGCTGGAGAAGTGTATAATTATTCCCCACGTGTGCATAATATTACACCCCTATATGCATATAAAATGTTTGTGAACATAAAAGCTACATAATTAATTAATTAATTAATTACAAGTTGATCTCTGAAATCTGGAAATGCATGCGTACAAATTAAACAGCTCATTATCGTTAATTAATTTTACTTTGATATACAAAGCAAGTAATTACAAGGATGACAGAAATAAGTGCACTTCTAGTAAGATAGGGAAATTAGTTATATAAATTAACACGGTGTCAGGTAAAAACGTATTAAATTCACCACACTATGTGTGTTTATATAATATTTTGTGTTATTGTGCAATATTAAAGTGATTAAATCTATCATTATCTTCTGTCTTTACCTTATGTTGCACCTTATATATAAGGGATAAGTATATTATAACATTACTTTGTGTATTATACTCATCTGTGAATGACGTGCAAGTGCATCGTTGTATAATATACTTCAATAAACTTTTCTCTTAATGGCTTTTCGTATATAAGTTTATATGATAGGAAATAAGAAATAAGTACATTTGTGGTTAAACTAAAGATGAAGACTTTTTATGTCATTTTATAAAAAGATATTATAAGTTTTATATGAGATCGTGTTATAAGATAATTTATTTTTATTGCATTTTTGTTTTATTGAGGAGTGCAAATGAAATTCAAAACATTTACCATGTGCTTTTTTTATTATTATTTTTTGTTTTAAGGAGTGTTTTTAATTTATTTAACTAGAGTATTTGAAAGCTTAAAAAATAAAGCAAGTAATTTTTAAGACTGAATTAAAAAAAAAAAAAAAAAGAAAAAAAAAAAAAGATGCAAAATCATTTTACTATACCCCTGTACCCTAGACAAACGCTTCTTATCACTGAAATATTGCATGATATAATGTTGCTTTTCTTTCGAATCTAAAACTTTTCATCAGTTTTTAAAAGAGTTATTAAATTTATCAGAGACCTATACGTTATTATTTTTCTATATTCAATATAGACTGTTCATTAACTAAAAAATATACATTATACAAATAACAATTTTGTAGGTACTTAATTGTAACGATAATAAATAATTATTAAAAAAAAAAAAAAAAAAAAAAAAAAAAAGCTTTTATATAATATCTACTCACATAAATAATATTTTCATGTGTAGTAAAACAATGAATAATTAATTAATGTATTATTTTTGTATGTTAATAGAGGAGGAACCAGCACAAGTGGCAACAATTGCTGCTGCAAGCGGAGCTGACAACAATAAACCAAGTTTTGTGACATCATCACTCACTCTACTATTCATCTTATTAATTTGGAGATGAGCTTAAAAAAAAATAATGAAATATGAACAGAGAAAATTATTATAAAACTACCAAAAATACTATAATATATAAAACAACAACAACAACAAAAACATTCGCATTTTTTTTTCTGTGTGTGTGAACGTGTGGGTTAAATTCAGATTTATTACTCGCGACAAAAATATAAATAATACATACAAAAAAAAAAGAGTTTAGTATATTAATGTCAACTAATTCTGTAAATCCTATCCCCCAACCCCTGAAATTCTCCCTTTAAAAAAATATAATATACTTGGATATATTTATAGCTCTATAATATGTGTTCTAAGGATTATTTAAAACATTTTGTTCAGTGGGACTACTCAAAGAATGAAGTTTTTTTTTCGTTATATTATACACATCAACTTTTCAACAGAAATAGCGTAAATTAAAATTTTAGTTTTCTCAGTTTTTATGCTTATTTTGAGAAGTATAGTTGCTTTTTGCCATTCATATGCAACAGTACTATAGTATTTAAAGGTAAAAGGAAAAATAAATCGTAAATTTACGCTGGTTCTGGTTTGAGTGTACTTAACCAAACTTCTTCCTAAAATTAGTTCATCTATATAAATGTACACTAAAGTTTATGTATCATTTAAATTAATTCATACGAAAAAGAAAAAAAAATCTACATGAAATTTATTTTTATTATAATGTAAAAAATTCAAACATAAATGTACATATTATTATTGTTTTAAATAAAAAAAAATAGCATATTAGAAATATTGTATGATTAAAATTTATATTGTGAAATATAATAATAAACTATTAAAAAAATAAATACAGTTTATAGTGAAGAAAATAAATTTGGCGTGTGGTTATAAATGACACCAAAACAGTATTGTGGGATAAAAAAAGAAGTTAATGTTATTGACTCAATTAAGACTGTGATATAGGATTGGCATAAATTAAATTAATCTTTGCATATATTTAAAAACAACTTTTATTTGCACCTTTTTTGTAACTTAAGATCAAATTATTACCCTTTTATGACCAGAACTATAATAAAATGGTGCAAATAAAGTTAACAATAAAAAAAAATATATTAAATATATTATATTACTGTATATATTTAAAAAAAAATACAGGAAAATGCATCTTGTTATAAAATAAACTCTTCTCATTCCAAATTGATATAAAAAAATGACCTCAAAATATAATTGCACAATATATTTAAAAAAATAATAATAAAAACTTTAACATAAATATGACTGCAATCTAGAATTTTAAGGCTTTGTCTTTCTTGAGGTCTAAATATTTGCTATGTAATATTTTTTGTTGTATATATGTGTAAAAAAAAATTAAGTTAAACTGTAAAAAAAAAAAAAAAAAAAAAAAAAAAAATGTGTAAAAAAAATGTGTAAAAAAAAAAAATTTCAATGTTATACGTTTTAGACGTTGCCAAAAAAAAAAAAACAATATTGTAATAGATACGTTTATAATATGAAAACGCGTAATTATATTATACTTTAATATTTTTGTTGTTATTAATTATTCATTAAAATAATACTATAAAGAGGAGTATATAGTAAATTTAATTACAATCAGTGTTTCTTTAAGTGTGAATGATATACTGTACTATGTATTATATGATGGTGTTTATACATGTAAGCTTATAATAATAATAATAATATATTGATGTTTAAATGTTCTATATTTAATTAATTTATACAGTCATTCTATTATTATATATCATGCAATTTAGTTTAATTTAATTTTAAATTATTTTTAAAAAATTTTGCATCTCTATTATTATGTTGATCTATTTTTATAATATTTCATTTTTGATATTATTTATAAAGAATTTGTGTTAAAATTTTGTATTTAATTTGCTATTTATGTGCCTACAAAGGTATAGCGTTTCAAATAAAAAAAAAAATAATAATAATAAAAAAAGTTTGTCAATTATTTTACATTGAATCCTACAACTATTTTAAGTTCAGAATTTAGAATAATATTTAGTTAAAAAAATAATAAAAAATAATTTTTTTTTTTTTTTTTTTTTTATTCTTAAATTCATTAAACATCCAACCAAGGCCGAGGCCTTATCGGCTGGTTCATACATAGGTTATTTCACTTACATTATATCAATTGTTATAATTTATAACCTTCAAAAAAAAAAAATTAAACATCATACAAATCATAAAAAAAATTAATCATACAAAAATTTACATAATTATATTATAATAATCAAAACTGTTAGTGACATTACAATTTTTTTTCTTCTCTCTCCTTCATATTTTAATAATTATAATTTTTCCATGAAAAACTCATGTAATAGTTTTTTAACTTGTATTTTACTATTTAAATTTTTTAAATTTAATGGAATCTGATTCCATAATTTTGGCAACACATATCTTTTTGTTCTTTCTGTAAATCTATTTAATATTTTTGGTACTATCATTGGTTTTTTTAACATGAAAAGGAAAAGCGAAAGCGAGAACAAAGCTGATCACCTATACAATGTAGTACTACACTATAGTATTATGTATATTAAGTACATTATGTACTAGATAATTAGTTCATTATACCACTAAAAGTTGTAGCATAAACAAATGTTATTATATTATTTGTTTTCAGTAATTTGGGGATAAAACCATAATTGCCAAATGCTGACTTGAAATTTTGATTCCCGCATGCAAATTGCCCATGTTTTTTTTTCTAGGTGTAACAAACGTATTTACATGAAAAATAAATAATATAACATCAAAAAGCTATATATAGTAAAAAAAAAAAAAAAAAAAAAAAAAAAATGTGTATGCTGCAAGACATAATGTAAAGCGTAAAGCGTACTAAATAAATAATAGTTTTAACCTTGAAAATAACTCAAAAATAAAATAGTATTTACCTATTAAGGCGGGAAATCAGCTACTGCGGGATTTGACTAAAAAGTTGTAAAGACAGAAAAATCTGAAATTTTGTACAGTGATACATTAGGATAGGATTAGGTATCTTCAAAAATGTAAAAATTTTGAGGGGTCACCATGCTAGATTTTTAATTATGATTTTTTGAAGTTTTAGTCCCATAAGAGCCCATGTTAATTTCAATAATTATTTTCTCTCTTATCTGATGGTCACGGGTTCTGAAAATTTTATCATAGGTAGCTGTTACTATTAACTTTCAAATGGCATTATAAAATTTGGAAGTTTTCTTTTTAGATTTTGAGATACAAGCCGTCTATATATACAATCTTAAATAACTATACAGTAATATTTATTTTAAAAAGTATTGTGTAAAGTAATATAGTTGCAAGATACTCGTACGTATATTACACAGATAATAGCAAAGATGATATTTTGTTGTTTCATGATCATTGGTAAACACTAATCTTATTATCAGCAGCACAGAAGTAGAGACTATATTATAACAAATAACTATGCTGTACAGCAAAGCTATATCTTTTCACTACTAAATATTAAATAAAAAAAGCAAAACTTTCTTCGATAGGCTGACCATTAAGTTAAGAAAATATAAGCTGTTTTTGACATGCCAAAGTAGCAAGTCTAGACCAATAGCTTCTTCTTGTTGTATTTTTTTTTTATTTAAATCCGCATTTTTTGATAAATATAATTTATTAAAGTACACTCTTAAATAATAATGTTCTTAAGTTATATAATGATTCTTATATTTATTATGCATTGTTTTCGTAAATACTGCATGTGCTAGCTCCTAATTATCTCCCAGTATAGTTATGAAAGGTATAGTACGTTGCACTAATTGCATCCATGGCTGACAAAAAAGAAAGGTATTATGCAATGAAGTAAGCAAATATTGATTAGAAATAGTTGATTTTGCAAAATTATAACATTCTAGACTTCTTACTAAAGTATTAGTTACTCTCTATACTTAACAACATAGCAATGCAGTAGGCAGTAGATATCCGATCGTAAAGCATTATGTTCAGTGGCATAGCCAGGACTTTGCAACGGGAGGGGTCCAACCTATAGGGTCTATGCATTCATGTTAAAGTCGACGCCATGTTGGATAACTCAATAACATGGGTGACATAGGGAAAAAAATCATTTTGCCAGTTTAAAAACACTATGCAATATTTTTGAGAGCATTGATGTTGTAAATATGTTGAATTAGTATATCTCAAGTATGTGAGAAAAATAGCGATAACAAAAAATTAAACGATTTCCCAAAGAAAATTGGCTTAAATGAAGTTTGTCCTATGCTGAGCAATGTTATGCACTACTCCAGTATGGCCTCAAAGCGCAATAAATATGACGTCATCCGCATACACCCTATAGTGAACATGGGCAAAAGGGGGGGATCCACCCCCTTTGCCCATGCTTTTTCAGACCTGACAGAGGGGGGGGGAGCTACCCCCAAACCCCCCTAACTACGCCCCTGATTATGTTTTCATATCACACAATTTATTGTATAAAATAATTTATACAGAATTTTATTTACTTTTTCTTTTATTTTTAATAAAACTGTGTATAATTTTAATTTTGTGACCTCTAATAAAAACAATTTACTATTATATAATTATATTTTATTTATTATTATTATTATTTTTTTGTTTGGAGACACAAAACACTTTTACTTTACTATAATTATATCATATATTATATAAAATATTTTCATATTATAATTTATAATACATAACAGCATAGGCATAGACAGATAAAGATAGATAGATTTCATTGATTAGACAAGGCCTTTAAAACCAAAGTAGACCATATTATACCACATGTGTATGTAAATGGCCTTTGTTAAAACCCATTATGTGTACTGTAGAGTACACACACATATTTTTATTTATTATTATTTTTTTAAGATGTTCATTTGATTTATTTTCCAATGTCCTGCAATATTAAGCAAATTTAACGTAATATTTGTCAAAAATTTAGGTTGCGTATTGGCTTCCGGCTTATGCTGTCTCTCTTATATTATTATATTTTTTGTTTTACATGCACTCATATATCTCATTTCATGTAAAGTAAAACTTGGTTTTAGAATTATTATATTATTATATATATATATATATATATATATATATATATATTATTATTATTTATATATATTTATATAATATATTATTATATATACATATTTGCACGTAAAAACTAACCTGTTCGTATTAACGAAAAAGTTTTTTTTCTTTATAAACCATTACATAGTTCCTATATCACTTAAAATAAGAACTCTATACAACATCAAATATATATCCTTACTGAATAGGTTTTAAAATGTCTTAAAAAATTTCTATGGCTTAAAACACGTAAAATATGTCTATATGTATAAAGATATCCATGGTCTATAGCATTCAGGGTCGGACTGGGTACAAGAGGCTTCGCTTCTAATACGTTTTGTAGGCATTTGAATTCGGCCTCATCGCTTCAAAATTCAAATATTTCTTATTTGAGTATAAATAAAAGGCAATTAAAGGTTATATATTTAAAAAATAAATTACTACAATTTTATGTTATATGTTTTAATTAAAAGTATTCATTTTGCACATTACTATCCCTGGTCAAAAATCGGGCCCGAATTAAGTCCGCCAGCCCGAAAAATACAAATTCGGATCCGAATTTTCAATTTCGGGCCCGAATTATTAATTTTCGGACGGCGGACCCGATTTCATTCCGCTTTTGATCATGCTCCGATTTGCTTCCGAAATACGTCCGAAAGTAAAAGTGCTTTTAACACACTTTCGGACCAAAAGCGGGTCAAAATCGGGCCAAAATTGAAAATTGCGCGCGCATCGTAAAAAGGAGAGGGGAATAGAAAATTAACAGTTCAGCTGGTGACAAAAATGGCGTTGACATGTACCGGCTAAATTCCTAGTATTAATTAAAATTAAAGGTGTTTTAAGCAAGTACTGAAAGGTTAGCTAATGTGAATTTTATTTTTAAATGGGTAAGTCATATTTTACATAAATTTTTTATTCAGTAACTCAATTATATAAGCTAATATTTTGAAATATATATGCTGCATGACCGCGTTGGGGAAAGCTTATGAAGCTTTTAACCGTGGGCTTGACTTTCGAACATCTTGTAAGCTTTTCTATTAACAAAATAGCAACTATCTGCGTAGACAATATACCCGATACTTTTTATTATTTGATAATTTGTTCTCTTTTTATTATAATTATTGTTTTCTTTATTGATCTGTCTACATTTAATCATATACAATAGGACTCTTGAAAAAAATTGCTGCAGTTTTGTAATCATTTTATATATAATTTTTTTTTTAAATATTTTTTTTTGTTTAACTTTATATTTAGAGACAAAAAGCATGATGAATTGATTTTTTTTTTTAATATTTGAAGTGTTTTGCATGAAAAATTAATATTATGTAACAAAAGTGAAAGCCCGCAAATGAACCCGAAAGTCATCCGAAATTAATCCGATTTGCTTCCGAATTTGCCCCGATTTGCTTCCGAATTTGCCCCGATTTGCTTCCGAATTTGCCCCGATTCGGATCCGTTTCGGCCCCGATTCTTGGCAGCTTCTGCCCCGCTTCTGCCCCGATTCTTGGCCGCTTCTGGGCAGTTTCTGCCAAGAATCGGGGCAGATTCGGATCCGAAATTTGATCCGAATTTTAAGCAATTTCGGGTCCGATTCGGGCCCGATTTTTGACCAGGGATAGTCTTTTTGTTTTACGTATAATTATTTAAAACAATCACTATACTTTTATTTTATTTTTTATTATTTTTTATACGCCGTCTTAAACATCTAGGGGGGGGCACATCTACCGATTTTAGGGGCCACCAATTGGGGGGGGGGGGGGGGCACGTCCGCGATCGCGTACTAGCTCTTATGGCCAGTCCGAGCCTGATAGTATTTCTCATTTACATTTCTCCGGAATAAGTTAAGTAGTTTTCTCAAAAATCACAAAAAAAAAAAAAAAAAAAGTGTTTTCCCCGTAAGCGTATTATAATATGTTAAATCATGGGTGCCTCTTAGCCCTTAGTAGCTAATCCCCCGCATTTCCCCGCGCACTGAATTAACCGATGAGCCAGCGATGAGCTCCATTGAAGAAATGTACGAAATCTTTCAACAGGAAAAAAACAACAACAACTATTTTCAAATCAAGCATAATATTTTTTGTATAATATATTCTATATAATTATCATACAAATTATAATAAAAAAAAAAAAAAAAAAAAAGATGATGATCTCGTAGATTTCGACATAGTTTAATTGCTACAGAGCTGGACGAAATACTCTTTGAATAAAAGCTTATAAAGTACATATATCTATAGTCGATAGCCCAGAGCTTGCATAATATCGTAAATGAAGCGAGAAGGAAAATAAATAAATTTTAAAAGCACCATATATTACACAATGTACCGCACGGAAATAAAAAACTTACACAACATAGTCGACTAAATTGCTACACTAAGTGTTAAGTTATTCATTTCATTTTGGTGCATCAGTAAATGTAAAAGATGTATATAAATATAAAATACGCATACATATAATATATTCAAGTGACGATACACGTCGCCGACTCGAGCCGGCCACCGGTCACGGGGCACGGGGCCACGTCAGGTGGAGTTGGCGAGCAGTTGGCGAGTTGGTAAAACTTCTGTTACCGCCAAAACATCAAATGAGCATCGTAATGCGCTATGTCAACAACACCAGCTGGCATCGTTGTTGAAATGGTTGAAATAATATTTTTTTAAGTTGTGTCATCATTAACAGGTCACAAATAATGGGAAAGACTGCAAAGGTAGTGATATGTGGTGCAAGAGGAGTTGGAAAAACCACTATATTAGAAAATTTGATTTATGGAAATGTTGCTGCTAAAACGGTAAGCTGCAAAATATTGTTATTGTGTTGCATGGCCTAATGCAGTTTGGCTGTCGCATGAGGTCATTGACTGTAATTTTTTAACCCAAGATTTAATATGCATATGTACATACCATCATTACAACTATACTTCAAATCAGATTTATTTGTTTTAGTCGTACATACCGTACAATATGTGTATGTATACGTATGAACTGTAATTTCTGACAAATGAAAATATACGTAAATAGAAAATTGCTTGAATTTGTTGTATGTATGCATATGATATGTATGTATTACAGGAACTTCATCCCACGATTGAGGATATTTATGTTGCATCCGTAGAAACCGATCGTGGAACTAGGGAAAGGTTGAGACTTTTTGACACAGCAGGATTGGTTATGGGAGCGGCTAATGAACTGCCAAGGCACTATATAAGTTTTGCTGATGGATACGTTCTAGTGTATGATCCAGACGTTCCTGAAAGTTTTGAAGCTGTTGTGGGAATCAAGAAAGATATCGACAAGTTTCGTGATAAAAAGGAGGTGTGTATATGTGTGTGTATATACCTATTTATATTTATATTGTTGCATTATCATAATACATCCTCGTATGTATTCCATATTCCATAGATACACATCAAGACAGTCTTAAATATCTAGGACTAATATTGTTAAACTGCATCCCTTCCCCTTTAACTTTATTATTATTATTATTGCTTGTTCTCTGACTTCTCTCTGTTATGTTTGAAGCTAACGAATGAGAGATGAGGAGCTTAACTTAATGAAAAACATTTCAGATTGCTGTTGCTGTCCTGGGCAACAGAAGAACATCTGGTGAACCAGATAAGAGTTGTGCAGTGGACAGTGGCCAAGCAGCTCACTGGGCAGCCCGAGAACGAGTACGACTTTATGAGGTAGATGCTATGAATAGAACTTCATTAGGTGAGCCTTTTGTACATCTTGCGTCTCGACTCAACCCTCCACCACCTCGAAGTACTTTCCCTCAACTAGGAATGACTAGGAAAACAAAAGATAGTGGTTAATATAGTTGTTTCATATTTATATTTTAAATTCTAAACCAAAGATTTTATATACATTTTCTAAGGTACACTAAGAATATTTATCAAACATTCCTCTTCTGGTGGCTTGGTGAAATATGGTAATGAGTAGAGTAGAGTTATGATGTATTATGTTGTTTTAATTGGTACTGTAATAGTATCATTTAAATAAACACGAAGACTGGAAATTATTAGATTGACGTGTAACAGTTGATGGAACAGAATTGTTATTCTTATTTTTGATCAAATATAGAAGCAAGGCATCTTTTAGATTTACATAATAAAATGCTTAAAGACATAAAACACGTTGAACAAAAACTTGTCTTATGACAGGTAATATTCTAACATACCTAAAAATCAACGTTGATTTGGCAAAAGTTATTGATTTCTATTATATTTTCCATTATTTTGAATTTTATGTAATGGCAGGTCCGCTGTGTGACTTCATTAACTGGATACGTAATTACGTGGGACTTAAAATAATAGGGTGAAAGAAAAAAAAGAAAGAAAAAAAGAAAAAAAAAAAAAAAAAAAAAAAAACTAGGAATCAAAGACTCTGGGGATCTGTTCCATAAGTTCTTACATGGAACTCGATACCAAGAAAGAGGGCGTAAATCACTTGTTTATTATAAATAACTCGTGAGCCACGCCCCGTTTCTCGATACTGTGTTTCTCGTGAAGCCTTACGGAACTGACCCCCTGGCCAAATACACATTGATTTTCAGGTATGCTTCAATTTTGCCTGTCATTAGACAAGTTTTTGTTCAACATGTTCTATACCTTCAAGTTTGCGATGAGACAAAAAAGAGCTCTTTACACCAATATCTCAAAATATACCATGTAGGAATTAAAACTGGTTCTACTTGCTATGAATTACTGTTATAATAATTTTTGAGGTACAATTTTAAATACCAGTATTGGCTTCCATATAAAACTATCTGAAATCTTGTAATAATTAAGTCATTCAAGATATTTATACTGCTTTCTTTTTTTTTTTTTTTTTTTGAGATATTTGCAGCTAAAATACATGTAAACATTATTCACCAATGTTAAGCTACTGAAATTTTATTTCTTTGATGTTTAACAAAAACACTGCTTATATGGTGGTGGCTAAATTAAAAAAATATTTATAATTGATATTTTATTTAAATTTAATATGGAAGAGGTTTATTTACAAACAATTGCAATTGAATTTTAATGTATAGTTTTATTTTATAAAATAATAAACACATTATTTTAATATTAATTTGTTTCTTATATACATTCATATATTTGAATTATCATAAATACAAAGTTGATTTTGTTCGTTCAGCTTTACCATTTTATATGTTTTGCTAATTTTTGTAGAATTATCTTTGTTCCAAAAATTATATCCCAAAATGAACTAGTGATTCCATAACCTGGAACAAAATTAAACGTAAATAAAAGATTAAAAAAAAAAACATAATTATGAGAGCTTTTGTATTGCATACTCTCTTACTGTTAGAGATAGATGATATATTACAACAATTAGTTTTCTAGATATACATACCTGAGTCATGGTGAACAAAGTGGTGTTGATTGTGGTATCTTTTCATGTTATACAAATGACTCATAGGTTTGGGCTTTCCAAAATGTAAGTAGTAGTGAAATAAGTCATATCCGATATATCCTGAAATAAAGATTTATATAATTTATAATAAAAAAAAGTAAAAGTTATTAGATCACACGTTGATTTGAAAATTACAGTACTGTAATAAAAAAGGAAAATTCTCTCATTTACATAGTTAATTGAGACCAGGGATCAAATATTCTAGCACAGACAAGTGCTAAATATTTTTTATTCAATTCACATTACAAGGATAGGGATACGGTATCAATAATATACAGTGCCTAGTATCTCACATTCTCACACTACCTCATTATAATGACGTAAAACATTATGAAATAGTTTCAGACCAGTTTCATCATTTACCTAGGACTTGTCAGTAAGGTTTGGCAGCTTTTACTATACCTACTATTTTACTTTACTAGCTTTGTACAGCTAGAGATGTCTGACATCACATATGCTAACTGACTGAGCTGAGGTTACAAGTGATAGTGTCATTTTATACACGATGCCCCAACTGTACTTGCCAATTGGTTGAAACAACCGCGGGCGCACACTGGCATGCTATTTAAATCTATCAATCACACACTATAATATTAAATTGTACAGTAACAAGAGGGGTGTGAGACAGGCACCCAGCAAGTAAAGTGTACTCCCTCACCTACCTGAGTTCTCTAATTCTAGAAAGTTTGTGAGACCAGTGTGCCGACTAGCTGCACTGTATTGTGATTCATGTTAGTTACATTGCTTTATTCACACAGGGGGAGGAAAGCAAAAAAGATGATTGAAATTGGAGAGATAGAATATGCACTGACTGACATTGGCATTTTTATGCACTTGGCATCTTTTACTTAGTAGCACTTATTGACTTTGGCATGTAGAGGGTTCGAAAACAATATAATATGAAAGAATCTGATTTTACAAAAGCTTAAAATTAAAACAAAAAAGAATCAACTTTGCAATATAGGCTACATATAAAAAAGTAAAAAAAAAAAAAAAAAAAAAAAAAAAAAAAAAAAAAAAAAAAAACGAGGAAGAATGGTTATGTGTGTTGATATAGAATTAATGTCAATGGTGTTTCCTCACTGTTGGATAATTTTAAATTCTATTAGTAATTAATAGCAATATGTATTAACTTTTACTTAACTATCCTAACATAACACAAATCCCTGCACCCCCTAATTTCCTGTTAATCATTGGTTTTATGTGTTCATTGCCAGTATTTTTACTCTGATTAGAAAATAGACAAAAAAATAGAAACGTGCAATCTTTAAACTCTTGTTCAAAAGAAACACGAAGAGAAATATTTAAAGAAATGAATCGGGGGGAAATATTTGTGATTCAACACTTCATATTATGGTATGCAACTATCATACCAAAAGTGTTTGTTTACTTACCAATTGTTGTTCCTGCTGCAACACTATTTACAACACATGAAGGTAAAACCAGCCAGAAAACAGAGTAGAGGATAACTCCTAAGATAGCAGCTGGTGCAGGCGGGAATACCAATCTGGTGCCATCATATGGCACCTGAAATTAAAATTTCCCAATATTAGTATTTATTACATACATACATACATACATACATACATATCATGACGCTATAAATCCCTTTCGGGGTAAGCCAACAACACAGATGTTTTATCCTGACCCAGTGATAGACCTCCACAACTTCCTATCCTGACATACTTCACTTGCTTCCGCCAGTCTCATACCTTGTTTCATACATTTCCTTTTGCATTTCATACTGCGTACATTCTTATTTTTCAAACATCTTCCAACCACCTCAGACCATGATGTTTTAGGCCTGCCTCTATCTCTCCTTCCATCCACTCTACTATGAAATACCTGCTTTGCTATTCTTTCATCACCCATTCTCTCAACATGACCAAACCATCGTAATACACTGTTCTCATACTTCTCAGTCACAGTTTCTTTTACTCCACATTTCTCCAACACCCAAGTATTCCTTACCCTATCTAATCTTGTTTTACCACACATACTTCTGAGAAAACTCATACCAACAGCATTCACCCTACTCATATGCCTACTCTGACATACCCACGATTCAGAACCATATAAGATAGTTGGGAGTAAGACAGAATTGTACACTGTAAGTTTTGCTTTGTTTGATAAAGCATCACTCTTGGCCAATCCTGCCATGCTGCCAACTACTTTCCTACCTGCCGCCACTCTCCTCTCAATCTCCCCATCTATACTTCCATTCTCTTGATATAATCTTCCCAAATATACAAACTCTTTCACTCTTTCCAGCTTTTCTCCATTCAGTGTGAATTCATTTCCATCATCATTTTCTCCACCAAATACCATTACTTTAGTTTTCCCAACATTTATTCTCAGATCCATTTGTTCTGTGCTTTCTTCCAACCTATCAATCATCTCTTGCAATTCTTCCTCACTCTCAGCCACCATCAACGCATCATCAGCGTACAACAACATCCACACCATTAACAAACCTACGTTTACTCCACTTCCATACTTTTCAGCCAACTTTATACATTTATCCATGAAAATATTGAATAACCACGGCGACATCACACATCCTTGCCTAACGCCTCTACCCACTTTAAACCACTCACTCAACTTTCCGTTTACTCTCACACATGCCTTACTACCTGCATACATGGCTTTCACACCCTCAAGTAACTTCCCTCTCACCCCATATTCATCTAATACACTCCACATCATACTTCTGTTCACTCGATCATATGCTTTCTCTAGATCTACAAACACAGCAAATACTTTCTTTCTTGCGTCCATACATTTCTCAATCAACTGCTGCACAGTGAAAATCTGATCAGTGCAGCCCCTGCCGGGCATAAAACCACATTGCACTTCTGAGATATGACCCTGTGTAACCTTTTGCACCTTATCAATCACCATCCCCCCGTACATTTTACCAGGTATACTTAACAAACTAATTCCACGATGATTTTTACAGTCATACTTATCCCCTTTCCCCTTATATAACGGAACAATCACAGCACATACCCAGTCTTCAGGTACTCTACCACATTTGTAACACATATTAAATAACTGTAACATTTTTACTTCCAGAGACGCTCCTCCATACTTTACCATTTCACTTGTTACTCCATCTACTCCAGCTGCCTTGCCATTTTTTAACTTTTTTACAGTATTCTTTAAATCATTCAATCGAAACTCAATCATCTCCTCATTTACTCCGTTTGATTCATTCTCCTTTTCCTCCTCTATTCTTTCTTCCCTTTCCCCTCCATCCAAAAACAGATTCATAAAATACTTTCGCCAACATTCTCTCCCCTTCTCTTCATCCCACACAATTTCTCCTCTTTCATTCTTTACTCCGCCTGCACTTTTACTATTACTTCCTTTTCTCACTTGATTCACCATCTTCCAGTACATTTTTCTATTACCCATAAATTCACTTTGCATTTTCTCTTCAAATTCTCTCCTTGCATTCAACTTACTCTCTAGCACACTCTTTTTTGCATTCATTCTTTTCTTTTTATACCCTATAAATAACTCCTTTTTTTCTAATTCATTTTTTGCATCAATCATCTTCAAATATGCTCTCTTTTTCTCCTCAATAGCCTCTCGTACCTCATCATTCCACCATGCATCCCCAGCTATACGACCAACCACAGCCTCACCACATACTTTCCTTGCAGTCTCCACACAAGCTTCTTTAATTACCTTATACCCCCATTCAACATCATAGTCAGTCATAACCTTTTTCTCCCACTCTTTTGTTACCAGAAATAACCTCTCGTTCATCCCCTTTGTATACATCCTTCTCTCCTCCACCTCCTGTAATTTTTCCACTTTTATTCTCTTTTGTACCACTTTTACCTTCTTATGCTCAATCCATTTATTTCCTAGATCTACTCTAGACACAACCAAAAAATGATCTGTACCACATTCACTTCCTCTACACACTCTTGTATCTTTCACCTTTCCTTTCAGTCTGTTATCATACAGAATTAGGTCAATCATACTTTTCTGCTCATTGCGCACCCATGTATACTCATGTATTCTTTTATGCTTAAACCATGTATTCGATACAAACAACTCATGTTCCACACAGAAATTTACAATACTTTCACCATTACCATTCACTCTAGAGTCACCAAATCTACCAACCACATCTTCCAATCCACTTCTTTTCCTACCCACCCAACCATTCATATCTCCTAACACAATAATTCGCTCTCCCTTTTCACATTCACTTAGGACAGTACTCAACTGCCTCCAAAACTCGTCCTTTACATCATCATCCTCTCCATCCACTGGTGCATAACATACCACAAACACAACCCTAGTAATACCCACTTTCATTCTCATCCACATCAACCTTGGGGACACACATTCATAATTTCTCATCATACTTTTTACTCTGTTACTTAAAATTATCCCAACCCCTTGACTTCCATGCTCATCTGAACCCACCCCAGACCATAATGCTAAAAACCCGTCATCCATTCCACTCACATCCTTCTCTCTACCACTACCAAGTGTACGAATATTACTCACATCTTTCCCTTTCCTCTTTGTCTCAGTTACACACAATACATCTAATCCTCTTTCACACATCACACTCACCAACTCTTGCTCCTTACCACTGACTCCTCTCACATTCCATGTACCAATTAACCAAGATCGCGCCAAGTCAAGTCCTGCTGGTGAGCCGTCCGATTTCAGACACCGTTGCTCACCATAACGCTGCCTGTCCGAGGCAGGTTTTTGTTGTTTTTTAGTAATTTTGTTTATGTGATGAAGCTTACTAGGCTTCATGCACAGCGGTCCAGACTTGGTACCATCTTAGCCACTGTTTTACAGAATAGTTGCTATCTTTCCCATGAGCCGTATTTCCTGATGCAAGAAACGCCTCATGGGCCAAAACAGCGTTGCCCGTAATCTACCACTAGGAGGTCTGGCAAATGTGCTGGACAACATTACAGATCACTAGTATTTATTAATATCCATATTTTATGTTCTCATTTAAATCTATAAAATAAATTTAAATTCAAAGGAGAGGAACCAACCACTTGATCTAGAATTGTAATGATAAATGATAAATATATATAATAATTCATGAGTTCAGGTACTAGTGCTAAGGTTCAGGGCTAAGAGGAAAAATCTCTAATTTAATAGGAACATTTAAAAGGTAAAGATTGCTCTACTTTTACCTGACTGGCAATAACACTATTGTTCAGATAAGATGGCCAGGATTGAAGAGGGTATAGGAAATGAGCATAATATTATTTATCACTATCAGTCATTATACTCTTGTCTTTAAATCACTTTTGTCCGTTGTCTAGGACTATAGTAATATAAATTAAATGTTGTGTTAAAAAAAAAAAAAAAAAAAAAAAAAAAAAAAAAAAAAAAACTTAAAAAGATATGAAGGAAAATAAACCATAATAGCTATAGGCATAATAAAGTTGGAAGAAAAAAAAAAAGAAAAAAGAAAAAGACAGGAGAAACTAGTGGAGAGGGCCTTACCATAGTGACAAAAGTCCCATAGTTTGGTGATTGTTTTTGTTTTGCTAGCTCGGAGATTATAAACACATTGGATAGCTTTTGGTACTAAACTCTAAGAGAAAATTGAGCATCAGTCCTTATAGACAATTCATAGTTTCTCACCAAATTATAGGACTCATCCCTTTGATAAGGCCATTGCTGGTTTCTCCTATTTTCTTTCAAATTTATAATAATATCTTATTTTGACAAAAAGAAAATGTTTACTGCTGAAAGATTTAATACAAAAACTATACCTTGTGGTGCAATCCATGTATAAGAAAGTGTGCTGTGATTAAGAATTTAGATTCCCCTGGTGACAAATGAAATAGCCACCGATGTAGAGTGTATTCTACTATTGTCCAGTTTATTAAACCAAGTAAAATACCTACTGCTGCTAAAGTATTGGAGTTACCACCTAAAAATAATAATTGAAATTAAAATTTTATTTGCATAGTAGCATACTTTTCTGTGCTAATAAGTAAAAACTCATAGTGGTAGAGTTTAGAATAGATGTATGTAATATTAGTGTTTCATATACTTTGTCTTTAATATTTTTAAACTCTTAAAGGCATAGAAAACATTGAAACAACATGTTCTAAACACGAAATGGGATCTACAAAACGGATTATATTTTTTACCAGAATGTAAATGTGGCCCCACAAGAGAGCTTGAAAAAAATGTAAAGTATGCAATTTGCGTGAATATTCCTGTTTATGACGTCATAAACAGGCAAAAACTAGTACGAAAATGTTGTGCGGGTTGCATAAATCAAAATTTTCTGATCACTGCTACGGCGCTTCAGTTGGGTTTTGAGACCAATTAATGTTATTTATGTAAGTCCCATCAAGTGTTTTGTTATGTAAATGCAAATATTTTCATGTTGTCTATGCCTTTAAAGGAACAAATTATGAAAAAAACAACAAAAAAAAAAAAAAAACTTACCATTAAAATGTAGAGTTAAAAACCAATACATCACAGGTATCCATACAATTGGAACAAAATACCATTTTGATTTACTTAATGTTTCTAGTAGAGGGTGGCCAAACAGTCTTAATTTTCTGTCAACTGGTAAATTGACCCATTTTGTATATTTTAGTCCTAGAGACGCAACTTGTCCTAACATTGGTTTGTCCCAGTCCACTAGTTTCTGAAATGATTATTAATTTTATTAATACTTTGTTAGCTATTCAACTTTGTTTCATAGACTATGCCTAGTCTTAAAATTACACAAAATATTATTTGGGCCTGGCAGAACTACCTAACTTGAGATTTAAAAAATTTGGGACATCTCTACTCAACTCAACCTGTAAAACTTCATAATTTCAGGAGGTGAGGGTTGAAAAATGTATGAGAAATGAGCACAACATTATTATGTGGTACCAAGCTAACTCTTGGTAATTCTTTTGGATTCATAAGGATAGTGTGCTTCAATTTCTCTTGAGTGTTCAATAAATATACTAACAAGTACTTTTCTTGTGCACACTCTTGTGATATTGTATTATATTTTCATTCATAATTGATCATTATATTGATTTCACAAACATACCTCTAAATTTTCAATTACTTCCTCTTCAAATATTTCTTCTTTGTTTGGCATACCATTTTGTTTGTTGAAGCCGTTCTTACCACTGAAGCCATTCAAACCATTTTTGTGACCATTCAAACCATTCAGTCCATTTTTTTGGAAACCTTCTTTGCCCTGGTATTAAAAAAAAGGAAATTCAATAAAGGTGTCATTAAAATTCTTTAATAATTTGTAACTATTTGATATCTTGCATTTCTTTAACAAAATCTTAAATTTTTGTTTTCTGTGTACTTAAATTATTGTTTAATGCACTTTTTTTATTGCATCCATAATATCAGCCAAGAAAGTGCGTAACACTTAATTGTCTGCTTGCTTAGATATTGACCCCCCCCCCCCTTACATACACTATTTGATTAATAAATTTTACTTGACTTGACAAGGATAATTATATAGAGCTTGCTTACTAGATTATCAGTACTGTCATGGATACTATAGTCTTGTAGAATATATCTTGCTGCCTCGGAGTGCATTAATGTGGAGCTAGCATCGCCCCCATTCCCTCCGTGGCCTTTAAGTAATAGAGATGTTACACTGCGACCTCTGCAAAGTATAATTGTGTAATTAGTAATTGAAATGTCATTATAAACATTTGAAAATAGTTCTTTTTCAATGTGATATGAGGTTTTATGTGTACTCAAATTTTTTGTTATGTTAATGAGAGAGCGAGAGAGAGGCTGTATTTTGTCTTTTGTTTTATGCCGTATGTCGTATGTCAATATGTGCATAACATATAATTTTATAATCTATGCTTTCAATTAACAACTTACATTACCTCTTTCCTTAATAGCACACACACACACACACACACACACACACACACACACACACACACACACACACACACACACACACACACACACACACACACACACACACACACACACACACACACACACACACACACACACACACACACACACACACACACTCGTGTATATATATATATATATATATATATATATATATATATATATATATATATATATATATATATATAATATATATTGTTACAAACTAAATGATCAAATTGGTTTTTACATAAAAAAGCATCCAGTTACAGTTTTGCAACAACAACAATAATAATAATGATAATAAATGCAAGTCCTACAGTAAATTGATATTGAATCCCAGCATTGTTTAATTTTAAACTCTTGTATTTCAGTTTAATAATATTTTATCTTAGCGTTTTATTTCCAAAATAGCCCAACCCACAGACCAATTATGAAATACATTAAAATATACAATGCAATAAAATATATACAATATTAAAGAATGCTAATTATGTACTGTACAAACAACATTTTATATCTTTTCTTCTTTTCTTTTCTTTTCTTTTTTTCTTTCTAAAAAATTATCAAAATTTATAACCTTTTTTTTTTTATTTATTATTATTAATATTGCCTGTTATGTTATATACAAGTTTCTGGCTTTTATTTATTTTCTTTTATTATTACAGTTTTTTAAAATAGTTTTTTGTCATTTCATAATAATGCTCCCATAACAAAAGTAATATGCAATCGCGTAAATGGAAATTGTCAAATAATTTTTGTCCAAACGTTTATTTTATTATTATTTATTATTATTCAAAAGAGACCATTAAAATTATATCGAGAATCACTCAGAAAAGATGCATGATTCTAAATAATTTATTATATAATTATATAGCATTTCACGAAAGTACACAATAAGCTTTCAAAATGTCAAAAATATAATCAATAATAATTTTATCTCTTTTTAGTGACTGCTCGCTCTGATCAATACTTTGAGCTGTCAGTTTTTGTGTTAACTTATTGAAATTATTTTAAATGGAGACGATCGTTTTTATGTGCACATGATTATTATTTTTTTTTTTTTTATTATTATTATTTTTTTTTAGGTTAACATTTTAGTCTACAAATATTTACATTTTATATTTCAAAATAGAAATGAAGGTGATTAGTTTTTACTAATTGGATTTAAAAGAAGAGAGTCGTATATTAAAATAATAAGCCTGTGTTATATCTTTCAATATTGACCGATTCTTTTAATACAAATATTATGTTATTGATTGACTACTTTTATTGTTATTTTTATTGCCGATTATCTGTAGTTTTGATATTTTTGCAGGGACGATCATGATTCCAGCAATAATAATAAAAAAAAATTTTAAAAATAATTAATATAAGGTCAATAAAATTTAATGAAAACCTACGTTAAAAAAAATTGTGGGGGGGGGGGGCTAATATCGATCATACGATAAAGCGTGAAATAACTATTGATTCTCGTGTATGATTCATATAATTATTATCTCCGATGATAGGAATGGAATGATACGGCGTTCACGATTGAGTGGATGAGAGATGAGACGATACCTTATCGAAAATTGGTTAAATATTTTTATCCTAAAAATATGCCAATTGTGCAACATGTGATACTAAATAATGTATAAGTAAAAATAAAGTATACATTGTCTACTATGTATATGCAGACATCACTTATAGTATATAATATAATGATTAAATATAACGATTTCTTTAAAACGAGAATTATATATATATATATATATATATATATATATATATATATATATATATATATATATATATATATATATATATATATATATATATATATATATATATATATATATATACACACACACACACACATATACATACAGTGTAAGTTTACAATAATGTTTTGTTGTGTCTGAGAAATATATATTGACACAGTCCACTCCTGCTTTTGCTTTATTTAGCTGCTCGCTGCTTTATATTTATTATTATTTTGAATGACGGACATGTTGTCAGCACCCACGTGTACCACAAATTTTACCCCTACCTCCCAATCATCAGGTAATATTTTATTAATCGATATCTTACATTCAAAGTTACCTTAGTTACTCATAAACCAAAATATTTTTTATTTTTAAGTATTTTACATTTATTTACAATTTTAAAATAGTAATTACTATATGCTAAAAGAACCAATTATTATTTTTTTGTAGTATATTTCAGATATAATTCAGTTTTTTTTTTGTTTAAATTTTTTTTTTTACTTCTTCTTTTTCTTTCAATTTTAGTTTCCTTTCTAATAATGTGCAGTAACTCAGTAATTTTTCATTACTGATATTACTTTTTGCAATCTATTGTTTTACTTTAGAATTGAAGCAGGTGACATTCTTACCCGATTACGTCACAGCCAACATGCATAGTCAATATAGAAATAGATCAATTATTTAAACAGTTAAAAAGTAAACTTAAGAAAAGTTACATCCTTATCCGGTCTATATAATCCAGTAATATAGATCTATAGATATCTATAGCTTATTTTTATTGAAACCATCAATATTCTTATATACTGTATTGTCCCCTCCTTCCATCAATGAATCGTTTGATTTAATTGTTATTAATTATTAATTAAATACTATTTTAATAAGTGTATAGATTTTACACTTAACAGATAATTTTTTATATGATATTTTCTTATATTCATATGTTAAAAAGTTCATTAATAAATTAATAAGCGATGATTTATTTTTATTGCGAGCGGAGTATTTAGATTTTCTCGTCATTGTAATTGTCATTTTTTTAATAACTTTACGCAGCTTTATTTATTCTTTCGTATAACTTCAAAAAGTATGACATACATTGTAAATCTTTAGGAAAACGGCATGTTGAAACACAATCCGAAAAGTACTTAAATACTTAATTTATTTGAACGTGTATTACATAATATTCCTTTATGATATATACTTTTTTATATAATAAAACATCAATTTCCTGTGACATAGGAAAAATGGTTTATTATATAGTAATTTGAATTTCTACTGTTTTTTTTTTTTTTTTTTTTTTTTGGTACATTAATTTTATACTATATGATAATACTAATCTATAAAAGTATACGTTTTTGTAAGTAAAAAAATCGACTAATTTCGTACCTGTATGGTTCTAAATGTGCAATTCCCCCTGGATGACGTGCTAAAAATGGTCCTATATCATAGAGACGGCCGTGATGTGTGACGAGGAATGACGGTGCACGGTCAACCCCCATGTCTGCATGAAGCACGTTTGTCCGCCGCGGTGTGGTCTTACCGACTGTGGTGGAGATACGCGGTCTCTATAACTCAGGCACACCCAAACTAAGATATGACTGCATGCAAGCGATAGCAACACTTTATCTAGTCTCTTCACTTATATATATAGCTAAATCTCTGTCAACTGCAATATATCAAAAGTATATATATTCAAAAGGGACGAGGGTTGAAAATAAGTTGTTTTTTTCCCTATCGATCTTATTTAGTAAATGTTTGATTTGTATTATCAGTTCATATATTTTAATCTGCGTGTATAAAATATATGTATATGTTACTTGTACGTATGCTTATATCCTCAGTTAATTTGTAATGATTTCGGCGATTGTCGTCATTTTTTTTTTATCAATAATTAGGTGATTCATTTACAATAATTATGATTTCAATTTTGAGATGAGCACAGAAAAATTGATTTCACAGCGTGAAGTGCGTGGATATACTTTACCAAAATATATGTGTTGAAGTATAATAATAATCTAACACGCTGCTGTACGAGACCAAAATATAAGATAACAAAATTTGTTCAAGGAAGATTATCTTAAAAATTTAAGAAGGTTATATTTAAAAAAAAAAAAAGTGAGTGGACTGATAAGGAATGGTATAAAATACTGGGGATTTCAAAAGAGACACTTTGATAATCCTGTAATTTATATAATTTTAATTACATCTCTGTATTCTTTATAATAAATTTAAGTCATTATTTGATATACCAAGCATTTTGTATCCATTCATTGTAAAGGATTTTTATTTTATTTGTATTTTTTTTTATTATTATTATTATTTTTACTTGCTTGCTTGCTGTTGTTAAAAACTACGTTCCTTTAAATTTACCACAAATATGTATTTAATTTTTGAATAATTGTTATTACTTCATCATAAAATTATTATTATTAATCAATAATAACAACTTCTCTTGTATTTATTTCCTCAAATTTCTTCTATATAGTGATTTTACTGTGGAAAACATTTTGAGAATTTTCTTCTATTGAATGGTCTAATAAAGTAGTTTCATTAAACTTTTTATTGGTATATTGAATGTCATTTTTGACACCACTTTAATTGTCACGAACGTCCTGTTTGACCCTACATATTTTTTGTAGACCACCTACAATATAGTCTTCAATCTTGTTCAAGAGATATTAAATAAAAATATGTCTATACCTAGTGCGTATGTAAAGTATCTAATAGAAAAAAAAAATGTAGCACATTTATAATCTTTCTCATTTTTTTTTCCTGGTGTGAAATTTTATTGATATATAATTTTCAGTAAGACAATGATGATCATCATCCAATTTTATTCTAAGAATAACTATGAAATGGCGATTGATAACATTATGTCAAGTATCTATTATTATTATTGCAAGGCACATAATTATATGTAGCGATAAGTATTATTATTTCAGTTCTGCGGAACTGTACTATATGATAATTGTAATAAAAATTAGTTTTACAGACGTCATAATCAGAATGATTTAAATGATTAAAAAAAAAAAATAATAATAATAGTATAGTTTGTGCTGAATTTCTTTGGCTGTACGTATGTGGTTTAATTTTTGTTATCTCATCCATCGCTTATCAAATCTATGAGGTGTGTGCACGAGGGCGTTATACGTGCAACTTGCGGCTGAAGTCGACTCTAACATTTCAGTGTTAAATACGCTCATGTTGTTATCATAAAATACCACATTTTATGGCTTTCTTATCAATATAATACTTTCAGCGTGATTAAAGGTATATTGATATCGGTCCTTATTTTTAATTAAATTTGGTAATGTTATAAATATATATATATAAAAAAAAAAGACGTATGCTTACAAAAAAAAAATCTATAAAATATTGTAAATATGGCGTAAGGTTTTATGAAAGTAAGCCATAATAATGAATTTCAATGGATAATAATAATTTAAAATTAATTTGGTCTATAAATTCAGATATAATGTTAGCAGCGATTTATATAATATGCATGCAGACAATATAGTATTTTTTTAAAGGTGTCAAAATATAAAAAATCAAATCATAACATTTGTTTTTCCCTTCAACTATTTCGCTGTATACATGATTATAAAGGTTTTCAAAGTAAAAATAAACGTTGTGCAAAGGTTTGCACGATTGATTTGAAATCCGCGAAACCGAGTGGTTTTCAAGGGGGAGGGGGGGGGGGGGGGGTGGGAGGAGAAGACGTTCTCGCGCCTCGCGCCACAATTCATAAATATAGTTTCAAATCTACTCAATAGATGTCTTTTTCAAAGTTTAATTCACTTAAAATAGATGGCAGATAATGCATTTAAATTTTTAAGTTATGTTTTACTTAATTTTAGATTAATTTTTATATAATTAACTTTAAATAAGATAATTTTTTAAATAATATATAATTTGAGACACTAGTTTTTGTTACTTTTTATACACGAAAACATTTTTAAGTTGTGAAAATGAATGGTTAAAAAACTAGTAACTGCAATTTCAAATGGAGTTAAAAATAAAGAGGTAATTAATTTGTGACGCGGAGAATTCGAAAAGGGTGTTTGCTGCTTTGATGGCACATTGGCTCAATTGGGCCGGTGGGGTATGGCAATCAAGACATACTCAACACGTAATTTTTGAAACGTGGGGCAGTTGGTAGCCAAGTTGCTCCGGCGCCTCCTATTATACTAATTAAACAAAGATAATAATGATAACACGTCCGTATACTGTACCTGTCACCACCTGTCACTATACCTTATACCTTAAAATCCCATTAATACTTCCCAATATTAATTGCGCTGTGATGTGATAAATGACTAAAATGATTGTCAATTTATATATCTATACAATGATTAATTAATGAACATAATATAAGAAGCACACAAGTATTTTAATTTTTCAAATTTAATCAACCACGCATACACCTGCGTATAAATGTTTTAATATATTTATTTTATTTGCTTCGTGTAAAATTGGAAGACTGTTTTCCTTCTACAAAAATAATTAGTATATACTGCATCACAAATTAAACTGTTATAATTTTAAAAAATATACTGTTTCTTTTAAACTTTAAAACTTAATATACATATTAATAATGTTCATTCCTAAAAAGTACACTGCAACTAATAATAGTAAAAAAATACAGTACAGTAAAAAAGAGCAAGAGAGAAACACAGTACAAAAATATTTTTTATGTATTTTTATTTTTATTGTACATTAAAACACCATCAGCACATTGTAAAATTTTGTCCTATATTTAGTATTTAATTGAAAATCAATCAAACAGTAAAATGTTGAATGTTAATTAAAAATTATATTACAAAGATTAGTAAAAAAATAATGATTGTGAGGAAGATTGATTGTGTACACATATTTATGTTTTATAAATGAGATTGAAGTTTGATTTTTTCATTGTAAAATTTATAAAATATTTTTAACTTAAAACAAATGGAGAAGAATTATAGATTTAAAAGTATATTTTAATTAATTTCATTACACAACACTCCCTCCCCTGAATCTGCACATGCACAAGTACGCCCTCCTCGTCCATTTGGCAAACATAGATAACCATCAGGACATACACCATCCCCTAGACAAGCATTAGACAGTCTTGGACATCTATCTGGTACAGCAATTATACCAAATAGATTACCATTTCCACCTAATGGTACTTCAAGTGCATCAAGTAATTCACCTGATGGTCTAGCTGCACTTTCAACTTTTTTAGTAGTCCAATCAGTCCAATAATAATGACTCTCTGATATTGCTAAACCAAATGGATAACTACATTCTGATACTACTGTCCTACGGAAATTAGAATTAATACCCACACATTCAATTGTTTTAGTACCTGCATCTGCCCAACATAATTCATTTCTACCAAAATCAATAGCTAATGAATTAGGTAATTGTAAACCTTGTTGTACAAAAATTGATCGTCCTGAACCATCCATATTAGCTTGTTCAATTTTAGGACTTTCTCTATTCCAATCACTCCAAAATAATTTACCAGAGCTAGGATGTACTACAATACCTCTAGGGTTTACTAAACCTTCAGATACAATTACTTTTCTACGTCTTGGTAAATCTATACTAGCAACTTCTACTTGTTTCAATGCAGAGTCTGTCCAGTAAATATTACGAGAAACCCAGTCTAAAGCTACTCCTTCTGGTGCCTCAATATTTTGGACAAGGAGATTCTCTCTGTCTGCTCCATCATACTTGCAACTTTTGATAGCTTTTCCATTTACATCACCCCAGTATACTCGTCCTTCGAGGCAGTCAATATCAATACCTGGTGGAAAAACAAAAGTGATTTAATAATTTATTGATTTTTGTTATTTGTTATTTTTCTTACCAACAGCAATCTGATAATATTGTATTTGAATTGGTCTTCCTCTATTGCTAAATGTTGGTTTGAATGGGATACGAAGAGTTGCCATGCCTTGGTTTACTAATAAGAACTGTCCCTCATGAGTCTGTGCAGCTCTGCAAGTGAGTCCATCTCCTGCATATCCTTCCTTACATCTGCAGGTGTACTGATGTGCATCAGGTACACAGTCTGCATAATCATGACAAATACTGCGATCTTGGTCACAGGTCAGAGAAGGAATACATTGAAGACCATCTCCACTATAACCCTGCAGACATAATAATAATAAAATTATATTTAGAATAAATTAATTGATCATTCATAGTTTCTCTCTGAGTCTGTAAGGACTGTGACGGAAGGCATAACACAATCCATTTATTTTGGAGTTTAGTGCCAAAGGCTATATCCATTTTTTTTATTTTTATTATTATTTTTTTTTTAATCTCTGTGCTAGTAAGATTTTTACCAAACTATGAGACTCTCTTTACTATGGTAAGGCCCTAGCTGGATTTCTCCTACCTTTTTCTTTTAAATTTATCATACCTAATCGCATTGGTTTATTTTCATTAATATCCCCAAAGTGCCGTAATAAAAATAAATACAAATTCTGAAATTGATTTTTAGATTTCTACAATATGTGAACATGATAATTTCAAAGATGCAAATTTCAATAAACTTACTGTATTTACATCATTGAACAATTAAGATAATACTCTATAAAAATAAGCATAAAAATAATTTTATTTAATTTAACATCCTTATATTTTATGTAATAAATATTAATGAAAAATTAATATTAAGAAATGGACAACATTTTTATTTTACCCATGAAAAATAATCATTTGTGATTTTATTTTATTTATTAACTTTTTTATATCCATTTTTATATTTAATTAACTAATGTGTATCAGTTGAACACTTCCATAATAAAACTCACCTCCTTGCATGTGCATCTATAGCCTCCTTCATTTGGTTTCAATACACACTCTGCATGAGCTCCACAATCATTGAGGATGTTACATCCTGGTCTCTCTTTCTCACACCTTGTTCTTCCATCACCTATATAACCAGCAAGACACTCACATCTAAACTGATTATACTCTACGTGATATTGGCACTGGGCATTTTCATGGCAAGTTCCGCAAGCTGATTCTGAAAAAAAGAATTATGTATAATTATCATAATATAAAATCTTAAATGTAGTTAAAAACATTAAATTGAGAAATTTATTATTATTACTGTCTAGTTCACATGTTCTTCCATCTCCATTAAATCCAACATTGCAGTTACATTGGTAACGTTGTGCCAAATGATTGTAAAGGCACTGAGCATTTGGAGAGCAGTCACTGTGACCACCACAGTCACCTGCAAAGAAAAGTTATAATTTTATTTATATATCATATTATTAAGAAAATAAACTATCACGGTCAGGTATATGATATTAATTTAAAAGAAAGGGATAGGGTAACAACAGTAAGGGACTGCCATGGTGAAGAGACCTATAGTTTGCGGTAAAAATCTTGCTAGCACGGAGATCATAATCACATATTATATTAGATAACTTTTGGAAATATATACCCAATAATTTCTCTTTGAGTTTAAAGTATTGAAAGCTATCCAGTATGTGTGTATTATCTCAGTGCTTCAGTGCTAGCAATATTTTCACTGAACTATATAGGACCAACTTCACTATGATAGGGCCTTTGCTCCTTTTTTTTTTTTTTTTGTATAGGTTCAATTTTTTTCTTCTTCTTTTTTTTTTTTTTAACTTTAATTAACAGTATAGAAAAGTTGGGCTATAAAATATTCTAGCCTAACCATAAACATTATTATACAAATTTTATTTTCCATACCTGATGGATAACAAGTTGTACCATCTCCGTCATATCCAGGATTACAAGTACACAGGTATTTTAAGTTGTTCTCATTAAAATTGCAGGTAGCATTGATGTGGCAGATATCAACCTCCAAACAAGAAATTTCTGAAATTGCATGTTATAGTGTTGCATTATAATGTATAAATTTGATAAATTTACATGTTGTGTAAATTAAATTGTAGTTTTTATATATTATTATTACCAATCTCGGAGCACTCATATCCATCTCCTTCATAACCTGCATTACATTTGCAGAAGTATTGTCCTACAGCTTGTGTATACACACATTGAGCATTAGGATGGCAGTTGCTCACCTCATTACATGATACTGTGCCTGAAGTAAAAAAATAAATTATTCATGTGCGAGTTTATTCATCATATATATATACTGTATTTGTTGATTAAATCAATTGCTCGTGACCATTAATTTACTGTTACATTTTATTAAATAAAAGCACCCACTTCATATTAATGCATTACATTCTTTAAAATGACAAAATTTGATAATACCTTTTTTAATATCACAATCCATGCATCATGCAGTAATAAGTGTCACAATCACTTCATGCAAGTATAAAGCATAAAAAGAACAGTGTTATAATACGTTGTCCGGAAGTAGAGTAATGTCCCTTAATTCCTGTATTTTGTCCTGGCAGTGCCCTGCACTTGCCAGATTGCAATTGGTACCCTGGAGGACAGGAGCATGAGCCTTCATAGCAGGCTGGTACTGGCTGAGCTAAGACTGTAGCACACATAAAGTCAAATCAGCATGCTACACAAACATGCTATTTTGCACATGCAAAATATCAAACAGCCTATTTGATTCATTCAAAACATTTTTATTTTAATGATTTCAGTGTTGTATTAGGATATGTTGATGATTCCATTATTATTAGTAAATTTCTATAAAGCTGAAAAATTGATAGTAAAAACCAAGGAAGAGAGGCGCTGAAAATGACTGATCTATGACTATTGATATCTGAATTAAATCCTATCCAAAGCCATTAAAAAAAAAAAAAAAAAAAAAAAAACTAACAATGTGATGAGCATAGTACATACCCCCTTGTTATATTCTATTAAAATTAAAATTTGGCCTATGGGCTAGAAATTATTATGTGGCTCACAAAGGTACCCTTCTCACGTCAGCTCTATTTCCTGTTTATATACTCAATTTTTCAAATATGATAGTACTATCCAATTTTTATTTAAGGTTTATTCCTAATTTATACCATGCATGCATTTTACAGTCACAATTCTCAACAGAACTAAAAAATTATTGATAGATATTGAAAATGAAGACTAACCACCATCACCAAACTTGCCAACCAGCTAAGTACTTACGATCATCGTCATCATCCTCGTCTATATCCTCCGCAGCTGGAATGACAGGTCCCTCATCAGCAGTAGTACATTGATGTGTCTGCTGGTCAAACCTAAATCCTGCTGGACACCAGCATACTTCAAGTAAACATGTTGGTGACGGTACTCCAGTTCCCCTGTAGCCATCTGAAGCTTCACAGCTATATCCATCTCCTTGGTATCCAGGGAGACAAACACATGCATAGTTGTTGATGCGAGAGTCGAACTTGCAGGCAGCAAATGGTGAGCAGTTGTGATCCACATGACAACCATCACCTAAAACAAATTATTTATTAATATGTATTTATATATTATATTATTTTCTGTGTAGGTAAAAGTGTGTGAAATTTGTCAATGTAACACCTGCCTATCTATAGGCCAGATAGATCTAGAATTCAACTTCATAGAACATATATGGCTATATGCTATCGGAAAAAGAAAAAGCAAAAAGCTCTATTCCTATGTCATACACTAACTATATATATTAAAAAAAAAAATACATATTAAAAAAAAAATCAAATCAAATACTAACCAGGTTGTGGTTGTTCAACTTGTTCATGGCCCTCAAGACTAGGGCCACCTTCAGGATGACACTGCAATCCATTACCACGGAAACCTGGTTTACATCTGCATTCTGGTATACCCGATGGTAACTCTGAGCACTCAGCATCATGATGGCAACGTACATCCGAGCAACTTGGTACCTCTACAAATAATACAAAAAGTCAAATGATTTTGATCATGATTTACATTGAAATTTGAATACTTACTTTCACAAGAATATCCATTGCCCTGGAAACCTGGTTTACACTGACATCTATAATTTCCAGCTTCGTTGATACATATGGCATTATGGTGACAGTGATGCTGCCCTGAGATACACTCATTGATATCCACACATACTGCACTCTGTTCTCCTTGATCATCATAAATAAATTGGTAGCTGGATATTTTAAAATTTGATTAGTATGTGTAATATGTAAATCCGTGATTAGTATTGAAATTTCCGTAGCTAAGGATTGAAATTAAAACTCTCCTATCTCTGAAAGTCAAATTAACCCCTAATTTTATGTCACGTAACAGTCCATAATAACTTCCTATGATAAAACTTATAGGATCTGTGACTATCAGATAAAGGAGAAAAATAATTCAAATTAATATATGGACTGAAGCAAAATTTCAAAAATAATCAAACTGAAAATCTTAAATGGTGACCTCTTCCTCCCCTCCAATTTGTGTCATTTTTTTATAATTATTATTCATTAGTATCAAAATTAAAAAAAAAAAATCACAAATAATGATAGTCTTTCTTTTTATCATTATTATTTTGCCTCATTTCATTTTTTGGTCAGACACCACATTATTTAATTACTTGTCTTAGAGGAACAAGATTCTAAAATGTATCAATTTGTAATATTGTGGTTATTTAATTTATTTTCTGTTTGAAAACTTACCCCTTGTCACAAACACATTTTGCATCATCATGCTCAACAAGACAAGTACTATGTTGTCCACATTTTATTTTTTCATCTTTGCAAGGATCATCATCTGCACAAAATACAAATATGTTGGATTTACTCCTTTTTTTAATTTTTTTAAATTTTTTTTTATAGATATATATTAGAAGTCAATTAAATTTTACCTCCTAATGGTGTTATTTTTGTTGTCATTGCATAACGAACAATTTTCTCTCTTGACTCATACAAAATATAATTTCTTGTCAGTTTTAGTCTCAGAGTTGTGATATCAGGTGGTTGAGCTGCACATTCATCATATTCCATTGTTTGGTCAACTGTAAATGGAGTTTCTATTCCATTCTCTCCTCCAATTTTAAATTTGCGAGTGAAAAATGCTTTCATTACACCTAAAACAAGAAATATTTAAAATTTAAATTTTGTTGTTGGGTAAACATATGTATGATGATTGATGAATTTCAGTTGTAAGTATTATTATTATTTACCTGGTGCAGATCTAGTTAATTTTTCTTCATAATCATCCATCTCAATTCTTGTATCTGGTGGAATTGAAGGTATGGTTCCTGATACAAATATATCTGTCCTTAAATGATCAAATACATCGAGACCTAAAAATCTTTGACGGACAGTAACTCTGTGCCCTGATTGTGGGAAGAATACTTCCATTGTATGGTTGTAAACACCACCTGTAGAAAAATAAAGTATAATAGTATCAATCATTCAAAAGTTTATAAAATTTTAATATGAAAGCGCCGCAGATCCTAAAGTGATATTCGACATAATGCTGTAAGCAACATTTTCTTTTACTAAGCAGGTGAGAATTGAACCATGCAGCAAATGTTGAATGTCTGCTTTTGCATCTGACGCTTTTAAATATCTTGATTACCTGTCATCTCATAACCATTCTTAGAACTTTTAATTGGTTTAGCAAATAACCAACCAATAGCAGTTCCAAGTACATTAAGACTCTGTAAATCAAAACCAAGATCCTCTGGTACTCTAGAAATGGCAGTGTATGTACGTCCGTCTGTTGCTACCACGTAAGATTGCAAATCAAGACCCTCGAGTTTTATTCCATTTAGTTGACCATTTACTTTTCCATTTACTCTCAATGGTATTTCTGTAATTCAAAAGCAAAATTTGTTTGGTGTTAAAATTTTAAAATGTTAATAAGCTTTTTTTTTTTTTTTTTTTTTTACCATCCTGAAGACAGTTGCGCCCATTCCCATAAAAGCCATCCTGACACAGGCAACAAAATCCTGGTCTGTAGTCAATACACTGAGCTTTGCTGTGGCATTCCGTTGCTCCAGACAAACATGATGTGGCAGCACCAACTGGAGATACTAAAAACACACGTTACATAATTAGTAAAAAATAATAAAAAAAAAAAAAGAAAAAAAAAGTCAAATTCAGTGATAATTTATTATACCTCCTATATCTATGTCAGGTGGTGAAACATTGTTTTGTGGGCCAGTTGGTCCAACAAAGAATAGCCATTGTCCAGAAACATCAGAGTTTGTCCATCTAAAATTTAGCATGAAATATGAAATAATTAATAGCCTACTAATAATAAATATACAAAATGTTAAAAATGTGAAAATAAAATAATTTGTGTAATAGAAATCAAAAAGCACAGCAATCATAATTATATATGTAAAAAATGTAGATATATTGGTGAACTCTGTATCTACATAAAACAATTAAATTAATCATAGTATATATAATTAAAAATTTAAATATAAAGTTGATAATTTTAATGATTAATTAAACGGCGCATACTTATCAAGATTCTGCACTTGATCCGTGCCTGAACCTTTAAGTTCAGTCATACGTCCATCTCCAGATATAATTCCTGCTTGGGCACGAGCATCAGGCCTAGAACTTTTACCCTTGGCTTGAATCCATTGTACTCCCTGATCTGCATATAACAGGAAGGCATATGATGAGCTGCCATCACTTGCAATCACCACTTGAAACGTATTTGCCTAGAAAATTTAAAAGTTACAATAATAATAATAAATAAAAATAATTTTTGTCAAAATTGAAAGCAATTATAATTGCTTACTTTATCAACACCAAGATCATAGTATCCAACATCAACCCATGTTGCAATAAATAAACTTGTAGCTTGGAAATTTCTTCCATTTCTAAATGAGTAGCTGACAGTCTCTGATGCTCTCCTCAATAATGTTTCCTCTTGCGTTTCTCTAAAAAAAATAACATAATTAAAAAATTACTATTAATTACAAATTACTGCAATATATCTATTATAAAATACAAATATGAAGGTAAAAATTTTAAACAGCCAATTCCACCACAGAGTGATATATATTATGTAATACATATAGAGAGAGAGAGAGAGAGAGAGAAGGCATTTCACTAAATTATTTTCTTTGAATGAAAAATTTGACCGTCATGTATTTATTGTTTTAATTGCTGCTTACAAAGTACAAATGTGATTTAGAAAATAATTGTGGGTATAGTGAGTTACTTTTACTTCTATTATCCAATATTAATTTAAATTAGAGCTAAAAAGTTTTAAAAATTATTCCCGGTCAAAAAAAGGAAAAAAAATGCTTGTGACGGCGGCAATAGTTTGAAAGTTTTGCGCACCTGTAATACACAGCGCCTCCTCCTCGAATATCAACATCTGTGTACAAAGCTGCTATTACTGGATATTCAAGAGGAAACTGGACGTTGAAGAAATTCGGTATTTCTGTGAGGAACGACAGCAACCCATTTATATTCACCTGAAGAAGAATAAGAAAAAAAAAATCTACATTAAAAACTGTCAAAGAAAATATTAATATGTCTGTTATATAATTTCTGCATATTATTTAGGAATGCAGTAATAGATGAGCGCACTCATTAATGTTTTTGTGTTGTTAAAATAAATGTCAATACAAAATCTAATTATCCAACATATAATGAACAAAACATTTATTGCAGTAATATAATTTCGAGTGTACTTCGACTTCGTAATAATAATCGAGTGTACTAAAAAAAAAACAAAAAACAAACAACAACATTATGTTTAGTGACCTGCGCAAAAATAATTACATTAAATTTCTTACATCTGTATACAGAGAAAGCAAATATTTTTGTTCTCTACCGTCCTTTAGGAATAAATCGTTAACATTTGCTTGTTGCTTCAACCTTTGGATTTCAGTTTAGGATAACCTTTTGAACTTTTTCCCCGATAAACCATAAGAGAAAAATGATGACAAAAAATTGAAACTTTTTTATTTCTTCCGTTTATTCTTGTACAATAACCTCATATTTATTAATCGTATATTACTGTTTTTTTTATTTTTAAATAATTACTCATGTAAACTAAATTAAAAAAAAAAAAAAAAGTTTCTTGTTAGAAATAATGAGGCTCATGGAATCAGTGTTTTAAATATTGGTAATGATTCTAGATGTTTACTGATGTGACTTTTTGCTAGACGAATATTGAAATTTTTAAATTTAAATTTATAATTTTCATTGTCAATGTTAAAAACTTGACCTCTCTTGACTTTAATACAAGGTCTAGGAAAGTATTATATTATATATATATATATAATCTTATGAATATTATATTTATTAAGTATAATCTAATATGTTATTTGTTTTAATATTTTAAATTATTTTTATTTATAGCTGGGTTATAAAAGAAAAAGAAAATAACTTTTTGATGATGTAATGACTTTTGAATGTGTTATAATATGAGACAAGTGGTTATTTAGAACACCCTCGATATAATTTTCTATCTGACATGACCAATTACTTAGCTTGTAGAAAGTGGCCTTTGTTTGACCGTCTTATTGATAATGTATATTACATGAATATAGGGGCTGATGTATTACTGTATAATGTATATAGTTTTGGAAAATTAGGAAAGGCGCAGTCAAATAAATTATATAAGTGGATTTTTTTTTATTTGCCATATAGTACAGGCAAATTGGAAAAATTTCAAAAATATTTTCTTTGAGTACATCATAATAGTTAGAATATTTTGAGAGCATGAATATAAAATATACAAGAAAAATATAATAAAACATAATATAGTTCTAATTGCAAGAGATTTTGAAAATAAATTTTACAACATTGCATATAAAAGGTTATGGAGTATACCGTATACCTCTATATAAACTATATTTAAATTCTCAAAAAAAAAAAAAAAAAAAAAAAAAAAAAAAAAAAACTTGGATCTATTCTTATATATATTATATTCTTTATTTATATAATGAACAAAGAAATGACTTTTTTTTTCTTCCTTGTATAAAGCCGATTTATTTATTGTAATTCTCTGTTGTGGGAAATCTATTCAAAGTTACGAAAGGTATATATGGTTACTTTTTTGTCCTCAAAAGACTTTCGTTCGACCTGTCGCGTAAGCGGGGTGTATAAATATTCTAATCCCCTGGGACGTGTAGGAATGCAGTTTTAGAGCGCTTTAAAAAACTGAATTACATAATTTATTCTTAAAAACTCTGCGTGTGGCTCGAATTCTGCTTGCCGTAATGAGAATAAAAATTAACATTAAAAATATTTTATACCACGCAGTGATATAAAATCATAATTATCTTCAAACCATATATAAGCAAACTGCAATTTGAAATCTTTCCTTGTGTAAATAGTAAATACATAAATAAAAATCATTTTTGATACGCCAGTAAGTTAGTCATTTTTTATTTATTTATTTTCATGTGCATTCATTCTTTTTTTTTACAATGCGGTGAGCGTACGTGTGCTCAAAAAGTTGCCTAAAATTCAGGAGACAAGTAATTTAGTATAGTATTATAAAAAATATTATCACCGTTCTCCTCGTATTTTACTCTATATCTTAAAGCTAAAACAGTATGTACTTACGTGTATAGAATTATGAGTCTCGTCATAAAAAGTAATCGGAACTTTTAATTCAAATTCTGGACTAGAACCTTCATCTTCGCTAGGTAATTGTTGGTCATTGGCTTCTAAACCATGAGGGTAGAGTAGATCTCGAGGTATGGCCAAAGATCTAGGGGGTTGAAATGCGATCAGTAGCAGCAAGAGTGGCAGGAAGAAAGTAGCTCGAGGAAGCTCCATCGTCCCACTGTTCATCGTCAGTCCTCCAAGTGCGGTACGGTGCGGGCCACGACCACGGGAGGTTTCAATAGCGACTGTTGCGCCGCGGGACCACACACTGATTTACTTGCCCGAGTTGTGCTGCCCTCCCGCACTGAATGCAGCCCTAACAAGTCGTCTGACTGATTTATTGTACATTAATTTAATACAATAAAACACAATAATATAGGAAATAATTGTAACTTTTCGTTTTGTCTTGATTTGGAAAGGAAATATGTGTTTCCAATAAAATACAGGAACTGCGAGATAACAAGAAAATGATAATAATAATATACGTAAAGTTTACAATTTATTTTTCGTTTAAATTACATATACAAAATTTAATTATTATTTTGTTTCAAATGAAATATTTAATAATTGCATTTATTTATTATTATTATTATTTAAGTAACGTTTTTATTGAGAACTATATTATTGAAAAATATACGAAAACTTTGAAAAGTAAATATGACAGCGAAAAAACATTAAGTTGATACAGGACAGGGAGTATTCGTAGTAAAGTTATATTCAATTCAAAAACATGTATCTTGGCATTAAAAAAAAAAAAAAAATAAATAAAAATAATAATAATAATAATCATGCGAAATAAAATAATATAATTTTAGCGCGATGTGTGTCCCAAGTTCCCAAGCAATTTTGTCAGCTCTCTCTATTTTCTTCTTATTTAATTTCTTATAGGTTTTTATACATTATACTATATAGTATATAAATACTCACATGCTATGTATTTTTGATAGTATATACTACAGCTAATTTAATGTAGTCATATATCATCTTGCTATTTAATTTTAATTTTGAAATACTGTATAGATTAAATAGGTATACATAATTATACCGTTTGCATATATAACCATGATTATTATCTGTATTTATTTGACAGCAATTTTGAGATTAAAGTTGAGATGCTGCAATGTGCGTAGCGTAGATAAAATATATACTTATAATGATATTATATAATTATTTAAGATTGTAAGAAATAAGAAATGTAATGCGAACCACAAACTATATCCACTCAAAATTTATAATGTGAGTCCTATAAATATACGCAACACTTCTTTCTTTTTCTTTTCTTTCTTTTTTCTTTCTTTTTTTTTTTCTTTTTTTCTTTCTTTCTTTTTTTTTTTTTTTTTGGTAATTTTATGATTATTCAAATTTGTTTACTGCAAATTTTATATCCAAATATAAATCAATTAAATTATACATCAAAATTATAAAATCATGCGGTCCCGCGCGATTGATGCAAATAATTTTAATTACCCATTTGATAAATAAAAGTCGTAAAGTAAAATTCCAGCATTTTATTTTGTAAAATATATATCAAATAATCAACAAATAACGTAACAAAAAATTTGTAAATTGGCAAGAAGTGGTCAGCTGACAGATCAATTGTTATTACGATCATCATCAGCGGGCTGTTTCACCCAATATCCGAATGGTGCGTGATTTCCATCTTGTCCTCCACTTCCGGAGTCAGGTCCGCGATACACCTTGATCTGCACGTGTCCATGGCTGCCTGCAAATTCACATAATTGTCGCGTTATTAAACCACACACATATAATTATACCGTGAGACAAGGTCAAATAAAAATAAAATACTTTTGTGTTCAAAAGAAATAATAATAAAAAAAAAATACTAAAAAAAAAAAAAAAAGAAAAGAAAAGAAAAGAAAAGAAAAGAAAAGAAAAGAAAAGAAAAGAAAAGAAAAGAAAAGAAAAGAAAAAGAAGTAATTTAATGATTAACAATTAAACGCTAGAGAAATACTTTTTGAGTATACTTCAAAAAAAATTCGCTTAAATTTAATAGTAATTTACAATCAATGTATCTACCAAAATTAAATGAGAAACGAGCAGTTTATATTATTAATTTATTAAGTAAGAAAAAAGGACCAGGTCATGATAATATAGGTGTTCAGGATATTTTATTTGGTGGCGAATCATTAATTCAATATTTAATAAGATTAACAAATATGTGTATTGAAAGCTCAGTATATCCTGATAATCTAAAATTATCATTGATAAGGCCAATTTATAAAGGTGGGGATCATAAACTATATAATAATTTTAGACCAGTTGCTGTATCTGCTTTTGTTGATAAATTTATACAAAAACATATTGAATTATTATTGTCTGATTATTTAGAAGAATTCAATATTATAAATAAAAATCAATATGCCTATCAAAAAAAAAAGGGTACAGCAAAATGTCTATATGATGTTTCCAATTTTATAAATGAAGAATTAGAAAAAGGGCATCATGTTCTTTGTTTATTTGTTGATTATTCCAAAGCATTTGACACTATAGACCATGACTTATTGTTAAAAGATTTAGAAGAAATTGGAATACGAGGACCAACATTAATGTTAATTGCGAATATTATAAAAAATAGACAAGTTGCTGTCAAAATTAAAAATATTGTAAGTGAAATTAAAATAATAAAATGCGGTATAATACAAGGAGGGGTCTTAAGTGCTAAATTCTTTATAATTTATGTTAACAAAATTTTTAATTTACTAAAATATTGTAAAGCAAAAATGTTTGCCGATGATTTACTTATGATAGCGGCTCATAGTAACTTTGAAGTTGCAAATAAAATGTTACAAAATGATTTTGATTCAGTTTTGGAATGGTCGCATGATAGGAAAATATTAATTAATAGGAAAAAAACAAAAGTTATGCACATTTTTAATAAGTATACATATACTATGCAAAATATTCAATTAAGAGCTCATACTAATAAGTGTTTACATAATTTTACTTTAAATTGTAATTGTGAGTTTGTAGAACAAGTAAATAATTATAATTACTTAGGAGCTATTATTGATCAAACATTTGATTGGGATTTGCATATTATGCAACTGTTAAATAAATTGAGATCTGCAATTTTTAAATTAAAAACAGTAAGATCATATGTGAATGAACAGACGATGAGACAATTATATTTTTCTTTTGTACATCCACATATATTATACGGTTTATTATCTTATGGTTGTACTAAATCAGGTAAATTATGGGAATTGAAAAAAATGCAAATAAGAATATTAAAAATTTTAAAAAAAGGAAATAAGCTAAAAAGTGATCTTGAATATTTTAAGTACTTTAAGATATTGCCAATAGAAGAAATGTTTAAATGTTCTTTTATTTGTGAAAATTATTTTGAAAATTCTCATGGTATACCGAGAACTCATATTTATAGTACCAGAACAGCAGTGACCAATCCTTTATTTGTACCAAAAATTGTAAATAGATTCACTGAAAGGACAAAAAAATTTTTACTTCCTAAATTATGGAATCAAATTCCATCAGAATTAAAAAGTTTTGCAAATAAAAATGAAACGAAATTTAATATGAAAAAATTCTTTCTTGATAATTTATAAAATGTTGAACAATTTTTTGCTGTTTGTATTGATTAATGATGATTAATTTTTGCTTCTTGTATTATAAAAATACTTCTCTTAAATGAAAAAAAAAAAAAAAAAAAAAAAAAAAAAAAAAATGTTTTTGTGTAAATACGTACTTTATTTGCTTTTGAAATATATATAATAAAAAATATGTATATGTAGTAATATAATATAATAAGACATGATTGTGTAACAATAAATGAACCAACCGATAAGGCTATGCCTTGGTTGGACTTTGTATATTTGTGTGTTTGAAATAATAAAAAAAAAAAAAAAAAAAAAAAAAAAAGCCCTTACTGCGAGTATAGCTATTATTCCAAAGCTTCTTAAAAATTTACATTTGTAAATTACAAATCGTGCATTTTTGCATTTATAATTATGCAGGTACAAATAATAATAATAATAAAGAAACGTGCGTTTTTATTATTATTATTATTATATTACAATACTAAAGCCAACTAAGGAATTTAAAACTTTATTTTATTTAACATTATTATTTTTATTAATATATATAACTACGTACAGTATATATGAAATGAATATATTTATCTTCTTCAAATAATTAAAACTATAACTATAGAAGTACTGTATAGTATATATCAGTATCAGTACTAAAGAGACATAAATATTATAAAGTAAAAATGTTTTAATTAATAATTTATGCAAGTAATTTATGAAATATTATGATAATATTTTGAGCACCTGCATCTCTGTGGATCCAGATGCTCAAGTAAATCAAATAAACATATCCGAGGAAACTATTAATAACTATAAAGATGAGTTATAAAAATACTATTACACTGTCTGAAGGAAGTGCTTAAAATTAATTTACTTTTTTTTTTTTTTTTTTTTTTTACTGACATCTATTTATATGAAAGAGTCTAGAGATTTTATAATAATTATATAATAACATTGCTTTCTCTTAGGAATATAAACAAAGATTGCGTTTTTATCACTAATATATAACTTTTCCTGCGTATACGTATCTCACTTTTTTTTTCTCCACGTATTTGTTATCGCTTTAAGTATAAAATAATAATTAAATATTTGCATTTTCACATTCTTTGTGGTGTCGCAATCGTTATCTAATTAATTTTCATTATTTTATAATTATATAACTTCATTTTTACAATATTTCAAAAGATTTTGGAAGAAAAAAAAAACTTTTTTAACTTTTAGCAATTAAATTTTCTAATTTTATGACGAGTATATGTTTGACAAAGAGTTATCAATTTTCGCACTTCTTTTTTCTGTGATTAAAAGAATTGCTCCGTTTGTATAATATATGTAGAAAACAAAGAAATGTTCAATGCATTATTTTGCTCTCCATTGGAGAATAATTTAAAATTCACATATATTTATTAATTGCATTATATATTATATTTACCATGATGAGAGGCTGCGGTATCCAAGTCATCGGTAGGTTTTGCTGTGCTGATCAAGGCGCAAATCGCCACCATCACCAGGGCAGATAACTGTTATAGAACACGTATTAACATTAATTCCAAATTATATTCATCACAGCTGGTATACAATGATAATGTACTTATAACAATTACTTTAAGTAAGAACGCATGTACTGTACTTGTATAGTGTGTTATATATAGACGTGATAACAATGAACAATATTGTCATCAAGGCCACAGGATGTGTGAATAATATATGGTATATTAACTTGCATTTTAATTTTGTAAACCTATTGAATTTTATTTAACATTCACTGTAAATTAATATTTAAAATTTTATATATGAAATTTATGTATCAAATTTACAAAGCATAAAAAGTTTGAAGACTTTGTAATATTATTTGGAAAATATTAAATTATAATTTTGATGCACTACACGTTGAATAAAATAAAATATATCAAATGATTGGCCATTACTGATTGTTTATTAAATAGTTAGTTTAAATAACAGCACAGAAAATTAAAAATGCAATAGAATTTATATTTAATGACAGTAAAATTAACCGAAATCAGCTATTAAAATATTAATTTTCATGATGATAACTGTAATCCATGATGAATCATCTTACCATAATTGACTTCATTGTAGCAAGTATTTGGTTTGACTGACACTGTTTGGTGACAACTCTGGTGCTTTTATGTGAATCACAGGGTGTTTTTTCTCGGTACCAGGCGATATCGTGAGGCAGACACCATCCTACCACGCTTCATCTATTCATATAACACTTATCCTGCAGGAGAAAGTATCAATCTTTTGTCGTAAAAAAAATGATATTTTAATTTATACGAGGATAGCATATCATGACACTGTTGCCGATAGACCATGGCGAACGTTTTCCAATATAATATTGAAATATTTGTGTAAAAGTCATCCTACAAATTAAAGCAACAAAATATGTTTGTGTTATATTATATATAGAGATATATAGGATATGGTTTACGCACACGCACTATCAAATTATAGAGCGTATCATACCACACTCACTTTTTAATATTATTATTCGGATATAAATATACGTATAAATAATAATATAATAAATCTTGATTTTCTTTTTTTCTAGTTATTAATTTTCTTTTGATATTTTATGCACTGGGCTGTATATTGTATGTTATATAATGTGTGTAATATGTGTATAATAAATTTTATAGTTCTAATTTGCATTATTATATAAATATAAATTTATTGTATATTTATTAGTGTTTGAGTGTTTCCGATATTATAGCTTATTGTTTGTTTACTTTTTAGATAATTGTCAACGAAATAATAAAAAGTTAAGAAATTATAATTATATGTAATGTAGATCGAGCGAAAACATAAAAAGTTTGTGTATTAATTTAAAGTTTATAACTTTATCAAAATATGTATATTATGCCACACACGGTGTGTTATTTTATTATTATATTAATCATCATTATTATCAAATAATCACAGTATATAGCTTATAAGAAGCTACCATGATCATTGATCAGTAATTTATGTGATGTTATGTGATATATTAAGCATGCATATATACTATACTGTATACTATATATTATTATACTATTATTATTATTATTATTAAAAAGGCAATATTGAAAATAAAAAGTTAAATTTAAACTTATGTCAGAATTTTACCTAAATAATAAAGTTTTTCTTATAACGTTTATTTGATGATTGTGGCAGACACGTATGGTATAGTATATTTATTATAGCATCATTAATCCGGCTGGCGCATTGCACCATTGCAGTAAGGGCGAGAACTCGACAAGAATAGAGCGGTGCGGTGAGTTTTTGTGATTTTGCGCAGTGTTTTAAAAAATTTGGCGCCAATTAGTCAAGCTGACAACTTATTAACCATGCTATTAATGTAATTAGCTATAATTTTGTTAAATAGGGAAATATTTCTAATACATTTAAGTTACTTAATGTATTTATTTATTTTTATTCATTAATTTCTTCTGAAAAAATTCAAATTTATTATTTTTGTATCCTTGAAGATGTGATTTGGAATACGTTGTAACATTTACAGCTGATGGGGAAAAAAGGGGAAAAGAAATCTCGAATCTCGGAAAGAAAACTGAAATCACGTTTTCCTTGTGGCCTTGCCGGTTTTAACAAGGTTTATCTACTTTTCTACGTTTAAAAAAACATTGGCTTTAGTGATTACATTGCAAAATACTCAGTGCTTATTATGCAATACTAGCTCAAAATAAAGGTAATCTACTTCGGCAAGTAAAATCACGTGCCTGCACTTCACAGTCTAGACTCTCTAGACTGTAAGTTACTTTAGCATAGCATTTGAGGACAGTATGATAGTGTGGAGTGTAGGAAAACAGATTACGTACAGCAAGCAAAATATATTGAAAAATTTGCAATAATAAGCTACATAGATTAATGTGTAATCTCATATCGTAAGACTGCCTGTGTGTGTAATCTCTGTTATCTTTTGTCGTATGATTAATAGTGATTATTAAAATGTGCTCTTGTGATTCATCATTGAAGTCTAGAATGTGGGAAACAATTCATTACCTGAATGATCCCCATTTGGTTTTGAGATTTCAAAATTATTTTGGTATTCACCGAATATCTCAGCAAAATGGTTCAAGTTCAAATGGCATCATACATCACAACGGTGATATTTCTTCAACTCCAAGTAAAAACAACGATGTCATAAAAAGAAAATCTACAACACAAACTGCTATTGCTGAAGATGATGTGAATGGTTCATCAGAATCTGACAGCGATAATAATAATGACTACATTGTGAAATATAAGATCTGGTATTATATATTTTATTTAGGGACAATTTTAGGAGATGAAATTTTTTATGCTTCATTCATTCCATTCTGGTTTTGGAATATTGACGGAGCAGTTGGTAGAAGAGTTGTTAATGTTTGGGCCCTTGTCATGTATATTGGTGAGTTTAAAATACCCTCGTCTTTTTCACAGTCCAATTTGTCATAAATCAAAATTAATAATAATAAATTATGTATGCACAGACTTAAAAAAAAATTTTTAATAAAAAAATAAACTAATGAACACGATGAATACATTTCTATTTAAAATTTATTAATTTATCTATTATTATCTACTATATTAATATTTTATTTGGGTGATTTGTACCCATGGATAAACATATACGTTTGTACCATAAATTGTTTATTGTCGTTACTACAAAATTTGTTGCGAGAACTATACTTATAGTAATGCTGATCGTAAACCCTGTTCTCTGCTCCTAAAATGACGATCAAGTTTGGTTATTCAAATGGAACGTGCATTTTTTGGTGCAAGAAAACAGGGTTTACAAACAACACCATTGTGTTTGTCATGTTATACATATTAAGTGTAATCTTTTATTTGTTTAGGCCAAGGGATCAAAGATATTATTCGATGGCCAAGACCAGCCTCTCCACCAGTAGTAAGATTGCAGAAAAAATGGGTGCTAGAATATGGAATGCCATCAACCCATGCCATGGTTGCAGTTGCAATGCCATTTTCTGTGTTATTATACACCATGAATAGATACCAGGTTGGTTTTCAATCTTTGATCATTTACTGATATGAGTGTATAGCAAACTAGCCATCATGACTATAGGTACACCCATACTTATTTAATATTGTAACAGAAAATAGCTTTACCTGAGTTTAACAGAACCAAAGTTGGCCTTGGTTATGTAAGGGTAGCATAATAGAGGGCTATAAAGAGAGTTTCATTATAACTCAATAACATTCTACAATATGTTGGGTTCTATTTTACCCTCTTCTATGAAAACAGTATTGCCTTTAATATCAGATCAAAGGGGATCACAGCAATGTTACCGTTCATCCCTATGCTACCACTACTGTAATTTTGCTGTAATTATGGAAACTTATGTGAACTATGTACCAAAAGTGAAAACCGGAGTGCAGGAAGTCGAAATCATGTGACAATAATTAGGGGGGGGGGGGGGGGAGAGGAGAGAAAGCCGACACTCATTGTGAAGTTACGTGTAACTTGGTCTGAGTTATTCCCACTTTCACTGTCTTGTGGTTTACTCTTCCAATATTTCTGTATCTATTTGTGATTATTTACATAAAAGTCTATTGTATATTACGGTATATTTCACTCATAATTACTCATACATAAATACTCACATATTAACTGTACTGTATGTATATAAATATCATATTACAGATATGGATACATTCTCTTTCATGAAATGATAAGTTATTAGTCTTTTTCATAAACCTGTACCTTACTTCAACAAAAAAAAGAAAAAAAAAAAGAAAAATGGACAATCCAATTTAAAAAACATTAAGTGAAAGTCATTTTTTTGTGTTCCGAAGTATGTAAACAGGGTTTGTGAACAAGTCTGTAGTAACGCAAACACACGCAATTCATATGATGTTAAAAAATTAAATTTCTAATGAAAATTTATAAGAGAGATAGAGATTAGAGCATTCTCTAATATAGTTACACACACAGTAATATTTATTACCCAACATCACACAGTATATAAATTAGTATGAGATCGGGCATCAGAATATCGACGAAATCAACTAGTAACCTCGTATCTTAGATTTTGATGTTTTCAAGTTTACAATAGCACTGTAGCTCAGAAAAAAATTACAAAAAATTAACTTTTATTTTATCCTAAGGCACATGTATTGCACATTACTTCAGCACAGTTTCAAACTTTTCCAGCTGATGGTGTCTTTGTAATTAACTAATTAGTAACAAAAAATGACTTTTTATGTGTAATTTTGAAAACAATGATTTGAAAAGTGCATTTCCTCTGAAAGTACATGAGGTAAAAATTTCAAACTCAAACAACCAATAAAGGAAATATTGATTATTCATGCCATGCATACAAAAAAAAATTGCAACCAACCCCTTTGCCAAAATATGCAAAAAACGTAACTTTGAAACTACATGGGTTTAGAAGCTGAAAATCACTTTAGGGGTAGAATTGTGTATTGGTAATATGAAACCATTCAAATTATTTTGCTAAGTTATTTGTGCGAGGAAATATATATTTATTTAAAAAGTATATGTACTCTGGGTTGCATTTTACAGGCTGATTGTGCTGCGGGCTGCATTTATTAGGCGCTCTCAAGAATTTTACATCATAATTTGGGGTTATTTTAAGGTTATTTCAATTAAAGTATCAAATCATTTTACCAATACAAATTTATGGCTCTAAACTGATTTTCAGCTTCTAAACCCTTGTAGTTTCAAAGTTACGTTTTTTGCATATTTTGGCAAAGGGGTTGGTTGCAATTTTTTTTTGTATGCATGGCATGAATAATCAATATTTCCTTTATTGGTTGTTTGAGTTTGAAATTTTTATCTCATGTACTTTCAGAGGAAATGCACTTTTCAAATCATTGTTTTCAAAATTACACAAAAAAGTCATTTTTTGTTACTAATTAGTTAATTACAAAAACACCATCAGCTGGAAAAGTTTGAAACTGTGCTGAAGTAATGTGCAATACATGTGCCTTAGGATAAAATAAAAGTTAATTTTTTGTAATTTTTTTCTGAGCTACAGTGCTATTGTAAACTTGAAAACATCAAAATCTAAGATACGAGGTTACTATTTGATTTCGTCGATATTGTATAGGATGCTAGTAACTCTCACATCCTAACCAGCACTGCCTACATTTAGCAGTGTCAGTTTCTGATAACCACACTTCTGCATACATTACAGATTTACTATTGCTCTGGGACCGTGATGCTAATGTTTTGTTATTATTATGTTTTAGTACTCCATGCCATTTTGTACAGGAATTGCCATTGTGTGGTGTACAGTTATATGCTTAAGCAGACTATATTTAGGAATGCACTCTGTTTTGGTAAGTGTAGGACATATTTATTATTTAATTGAGCATAATTTATAAAAAGTAAAAACATTTAATTTTCATTGGATTGACATGTAAAAATAAGTTAAAATATTTCATGGTTATTGTGATAATTATTGCTGCTATTATTGTCAGTTGCATTTTTACCAAATAATTAGGACTTCAAAATTTGGCATTAAAGGACTGCATAAAGTCCTAAGTAAGTAAAATGTGCTAAAAAAATATATTTAAAAAAATGTTAATAATATGAGCATGTTTGTAACTAGTACATTTACTTTAAATGGATGATTTCAAGACAGTAGTTAGAAGTAGGGTCCTAGCAAATAATTTGTTGTAACATCCTGTACATTGGGGAGGGGGGGGGGGGGGGGGCAGTGAAAGAATTTTTATTATTTTTATATTTATTAATTGTGACGAGGCAATTTAAAATTTTCAAACATTGTAAATTCTAAATATGATAATTGGTTAAGGCAAGTAAATGGGCTAAAATAGGCAAGAAAAAAATAATGTTCATAATAATTGTTCTCTCTGTCCTTACTCCCCTTCTAACAATTTTCATTTATTTTTTTATTATTATTATTTTTTAAATAGCTCATCTTTTAATACAAGTCAGTTATTGCTAAGTCATTTTTTCTTTAATTATTGGGGCAACATTCATTGAATTTTTATTTTCTTATATCAATATTATGATAGGTGTGATGTTTGATGATCATCATATCTAGTCAAGTGAGATTCTATTATTTTTATATTGGTTTCAGGATGTGATTGCTGGCTTTTTGTTGGCTGTACTTTTGATGTTTCCCCTGATTCCTATTGTTGATGCTCTGGATCACTTGATTCTTACTGGGAAGTGGTCACCAGTTATTGTACTTGCTACAACCATCCTCATGATCACTTTTTCACCTAGGGGGGATCGATGGACACCAACAAGGTATGTGGCATTATGATAGTTAGTCAGCTAGATAAAGTTTAATGTATGTTATATATCTTTTTATGAAATTTTAAATTGTTTCATTAAAGTACATTTTCATATTTCATTTCCTGCAGTAGTAATAGAAAATATTTGATAGCAAAAGCTTTGAGAGTCAAGGAAAAATTGGAGATATTCAGCTTCAAGTATGTTCCCTTTAAATTTGACCTCCAACAACTTAATAGAAACTGAGAGTTACCCAAATTTGCACCTTTCACATGGGAATAAAGCATATTGTGCATGTGAGGAAAGTGAATAATCAAGCTGTCAGGTTCGGACTGACAATCAAGGGGCCTCGCCCGTAATATGGGTGTAACACCCTCTTTAGGGGCCACAAAGGGGGCGTAACACCCTAGTTACGCCCCTTTTTGGGCCTTAGGGGCCTCCAAACAGGGGGGCCACGTCCGCAATTGCGGACTTGCTCTTATGGCCAGTCCGAGCCTGCAAGCTGTGCTAATATAAACTTTGAGACCCTTTTACATGCAAGGTTATTGACCAATACTGGAACTGTGCCAATGTAAACAAATGCAACCATTTTGATGAATAGAAAACTGAGAGTTGCCAGCTTTGCCCATCTGCACCCATAAGTGCCGGTCAGTTTTAATTTGTTATAAAACAACAAAAAAGGCTACATTTGTTAACATCGTTGCACCTTTTTTATCCATCAACAGGTGTCAAATTTACTTTCTAAGTGAATGATACTTAAAGCTGACAAGAGCATCTTATTGCATTGATCATATACCTGAAGAGTATAATATTATTAGTACATGTGTTTTTCTTTTTTGAAGTTATCTAATATAAAAATTTAATTTTTAATTTTAGGGGTGACACAGCTGTAGTGATTGGCGTAACTTCTGGTATTGCTGTCGGTGCATGGATAAACTACGTCCAAGGTTTCATGCAGGAATCCCCTCTCAAACCTCCATATATCATAATTTGGCCCTCATATCAAATGGTAATTAGTTATATAATTATTCAAAATGAATAACAATAATATTAGGATTCTTTAGTGCTATTTTAAAGTTGGCATTAAAGAATTTAATTTAAGGAAAAAACCATTGCAGTTCAGATAAATAATAATAAAAAATATAGAAATACCAGCAAAGACCTTACCACAGTAGAAGTTTTATGGAGAGGTCCAGGTTTCTTGTGGCACAGAGTTATAGTTATAGTTTATATAGCTGAGAGCTTTTATCATATCATAATGACATTATCAATCTATTTTCTTCTTGTATTAATTTTCTACTGTGCTAAGGTCATTGGTGGTATTTCCATTCTTTTCTTTATTATTGACACTGAAGAAATAAGTTTCAAAAAAATTTACATAACAAAAAGAATACCCGTAATAATAAATAAATAATAATACCTAATAAAAAAAAAATTAAGCACCCATAAAATTTATAAATTGTTTCCCACTTTTTATACATATCAAATGTAAAATACCACGAGAAAAACTTTTATCTCGTAAATCCACTTTTATTAGTCATTAATTTGCAAATAAAGATTGCCAACTAACAAGTTGCTGTATATAAAGGTGATATAATACTTTTTTTATTTATTTATTATTATTATTTTTTAATTTTTGCATCACAATTTGAATTACAAAATTTAAATACATTGGCTAAATTTTACTTAAAAAAACAAAACAAAAAAAAATAAAAAAAAAAACTGATTCAAAAGCATCTGTTTTAAACTTAAAGTAATTTTGATAACTTCTGCATCTGTTTCAACGTACTGCGTATGAGTAGTTCATAGAAACAGAAGCGTATCTTATCGAAATTGCTTAAAGTCTGCCTCTAAACAGTTGTTTTGGTTTTAGTGAATATGAAAAAACACCAGAAATTTTTGCTCATATCTGCTTCCAGTTTAAAATACTTTGCATGCATGGTACATTAAATCAAAAGTAGATGTGATCAAAACTATATATTTGGCAGCACTTGCATTGTCTTTCTGTACTTGTCAATAACTTCTACTCTACCGCATGATTCAAATACTACGTATTATATTATGCTACAGGACTATGCTGTCAAAAAGTGAACAACTATAAAAATACAAGTTATATAATATATGCATTGCTTATTTACTGCTTTCTTTCAGCTTGGGCTCACATTACTTCGGACAGTTCTTGGGATGTGCTGCATTGTTGCCACTCGTGCCTTCTTCAAATGGGCTTCATACATTACAGCTTGCGCTCTTCTACAGCTAGATCGTAGTGAAATGGAACATCGGGACGTGTCAAATAGAAGACAAACATGTGTTGAACTCAGCTACAAGTTCATCACTTATTTTGCCGTAGGCATTGATACTGTCTACTTATTACCCAATGCTTTCCGTCTACTGGGAATTGAGAGACCCACATTTTATACTGAAATTTAGTCCTTGTGTAATCATATCAAAAAAATAACAAGGTAAAAATATTTATTATCTTATTGCAAAGGCTCTAATTAAATTTACTGCATTAAAAAAATGCACAATTTTAGAATACCATAAAAACTATGTATTGTAAGTTACTTGTACCGCACTGTTAAAAGAAACCAAACTACACTTGTCATTTACTGGTACAGCACATTCAACTTTGCTTTTTAATTTGGCAGGTACGGTACCTTAAATATTTTAATATGATAATGCATTTTAAATCATCGATCCATAATGTAGCTTTCAATAATTTATAAAAGAAAATCAAAATCTTGAAAAAAAAAAAATCAACTTCAGAAACTCATTTTCTTGCCTAAAAGAGCCATGATGCAAGATATAAATTTTTCTCTTGCATTTATTTACTCAAGCAATTTATTTCTTCTATATTGGTATTTTTACTCTATGCAATCAAATAGTAATTGTTTCAAAATATTAAAAATAATAATACAAAATAAATAAATAAATTTAAATATTTTAAAATTGCCTTCCAATGATAGTGCTCAATGTAGAAAATCAAATATTAAAAATAAATAAGTAGGTATAGGAATATTTTGCAATATACTAGACTTGTGATATATGTGCAATGAAAACATTTTTTTTTTTTTATTTATTTATTAAACACATTGCGTGTACAACATACATCTAAACATTCAACTCATAAACATTACATATAATATCAAGATCAAATAACAGTATTATACATGTTGATCAGTGCCCTCGGCATAGTAGGCCATACTTAAATGTCTCCTAGAACATGTGAGGAGATGATACTGTTCACATGACATCCCACACAAGGAGCAGATACAATTATTATTACAAATATGATATTCTTTAGTGTTACAAATTTTGTGATGAAAACCGTGTGCCGCGTAGCGGGTGATAATATTACGATTCCTCTGATTTGAGTTTTTCCATGTATCATTTTTTAAAGCTGGTGTATTATAAAATGATAGATTAATATCATCGGTTTTATTTTCTCTAATTTGAACAAACTTAATAAAATTTTCAGTTTCTGGCAAATTAAATTTTAATCTCAGCTCCCGTACATAAAACTCCTCTCCTGAAAGTAGTAGGCACATTATGTAATATTTGCCTTAGTGTAATTGTTATGCACATTAAAAATTAACCATGGTTAACACTATGGAATATAGGTATAATATAAATTATAATAATAAGTTGGGAATTGTTAATGCATACAGTTGCACAAATTTTGATTAAAAACTAACTTAAGTTGTTTTTAGTGTAAAGGATGTGGAATTTAAAATTACTAGCACTTGCTAGGTAATTTTTTAAAATGAGAATTTAAAAAGCGTGTTCATTTAGTTAATTTGCATTTTTAAGGTTTACTCTTCACTGTGTTGTTAAGAAGTAGAGATGCAACTTGACCAGGTCATGTAACATTTTGGTTATGGTTACGATGTTATGACAAAGTTATGTAATGTTATAACATTTTATTGTTGATGAGGAGATATCGATGGCTCCGCGGAAAATTGAACTATCCATAGTCTCCTCGAGCCTTAAATTTGGAACATCTGCTCTCTCCGCGTCTCCCAAAATTGAAGCATCTTTAATGGAGCGCAGGTAATCGATGCTTTAAATTTAGGCGACGAGGAGAGCGCAGATGTTCCATCGATATTGCAGGAGCCATCGATATTGAACCTGGTGTAGGGATCAGGCAATGTATAAAAAAAGTATCAGTATTTTTTGCATCATTTTTTTTTCTTAAGTTATTAAAATATAGGCCTATAGAAAAAGAGTGTATCAAAAAAATATCAATGACTTCCATAAAAATAATTATTGTCTAAATATTAATCATTTATTGATAGATCAATACCCAACACATCAAGTACTTGTAAACATGCCATACCAATGGTATCAATAACATTTTGAATCAACATTTGTTTCTATTCTGAGTAAAATTGTCTAAAATTGTCATGAAAAAAATCAGTAAAAATAACATTACTCATAAGCAAACTTTTCAAAAAGTATCTAGTACCAATAGATGGATTTAAGTGTCAATACCGCTACAAAAAGGTTTCAATATTATTGATACTATCAAAGCAAAAGTATCAGTTTTGCAAAATTTTATATTGCCAATCCCTAACCCAGTCTCTATTAAAAATAAACAACTGGCCTAATAATTAAAAAAAAGAAAAAAAAAGGGGGGGGGGCTGCTTTAATCAAATGTCACTAATGTAACCAAAACCATAACGTGTTGTGGTACATGTTAGTTATAAGTTATAACAGTTATGGTTATGTAACAAGCTTGCATCTTTGGTAGAAAGTAATTAATGTACGACAGAATAAAAATTGTTAGCAATGTAGTTGTCTTGTCAACTACTGTCAGGGCTTAAAGTAGAAAAATTCTTTTACCGGAGCTATCAATGCTAAAAAAAAAAAAAAAAAAAAAAAAAAAAAAAAAAAATCAAGATCCTATAAGCGCAATGTTAAATTTTCAACATTTTACCGGCTTACTTTAAGCCCTGTACTGTATCTTAAGAAGATATACATTTGCATTGTTATAATATATTATAGAGTATTTAAATACGACTGCTTATATCTAACTCATATAAAGTTCAGTTTTTGACTCGTTATCAACATACTTTAGTACAACTTCAGGACATTTAAATTACATTCAAAATAGAGAGATTTAGTTGATAAGAGCATTTCATTTGTCAATGACTAAAATTGTAATACTCTATATTTACTCTTGTTTTTTAATATTTTTGTAGTTATTTTCTAATATTATTTTGTATTTTGCCAATAGATTTCTGTGGTATTTACATTAGTTCTTAAATAGAACATTTTTTATGTTGCACATTTCATACAACAATTGTAATCACTAAATATATATTCAGTAATTTCAGTATATATTTTTAGTGGGAAAATATAGAAATTATTTTTTTTTTTTTTTTGAATCTCCAAAAATGGGAAGGAAAAAAAAGTGCAATGTTGTCAACATTTTATTTTGTCTTTGTTGTGTCTAGTCGTTAAATTGTTTTGTTATTAAAACAGTGCAGATATTTTTGAGAAATATCTTAAAATTTTACGTTTAAATTAAAGAAAGTAATAATTTACTTTGAAGTTTGGAATAGTTGACTAATAAAAAAGATTTGATAAGAAGAAAAAAAAAAAAAAAAAAAAAAAAAAAAAAAAAAAAGAGCTGGTGACTTTTTTCCTTACTTGAATTGGAAGCACTCCTATTTTTATAACATCTTATTTTCTGATAAGTATAAAATTTGTGGAATGCATCAGGTGTATGTGACACAAACAGCTATGATCATGCTAGGGGTTATATATTACAATTTCCTACTATCAAATCTTTTATATTAGTAAATTAATTCATTTGATTATGTATATAAGGAAAAAAACCATAGCGGTTGGTATTAATAAGTTTAAAAAAAAATTAGCAAATAGTTGGTAGAGATTAGATTGAATTGAAAATTAATAAAACGTGAAGATTCTCTAATTTGTATAGTAATTGGGACTAGGGGCCAAATATTCTAGCTTTACTATATATCTTTGCGTTTTATTAATTTTCAATTCAACATGCTCTAATCTCTACCAACTATTTTCTAATTATTATTATTATTTCTTTTTTTAACTTATTAATATTCATTTGATTAATGTGGTTTTACTTGTAAGGATATTATTCAAGATTATTATAATTGTATTTTTTTTTTTTAAAATAAGTAAATGGATTGATAAGAAATATAAAATTATATTTTTTTATGTTATTTGTTGTTAAGAAATAAAAATTATTAGGTAGGATATATTGCTATTACTGTAATATTATTATAAATTTGTTACGAGTTCCCTTTAAATACAATCTTTGTAGAACAATTAATTTTCTTTTGTCAAATTAATTCTCAGGTTTAGATAAAACAAAATGTAATAAAGCAGGTTTATTATATTATTATTTTGAAAATTTCAAAATATTTCCCTATTGTATGTATATAATTTAAGCAAAAACCATTGCTATTGATATATAAGATTTTAAAAATTATATATTGTAATAGAAAATATTAGGTAAAGAAAATTTTGAGTTGAAAATTCATCAAGATTTTCTAATTTATATAGTAAATTGTGACGTGGGACCAATTATCTAAGGCCAAGAGTATAAGTCTGATGCTGTTTTGTAATGTTGTGCCTTTGATGTATAGTGTGAAATACTAGGACAGTATTGACACAGTATCCCCATCTTTTAACGTCTATATTATTTATCACTTGTCTACACTAGAACACTTGGTTAAGGACCAATTTACTATAGAAATTATAGAATCTTCGCGTTTAATTAATTTTCAATCTAAGTTCTAGTTTTAAATTTATTTTATAATAATTTGCTATAATTTAAAGTTAAATCATATAAATACTTCCACACAAAAAATGGATAGTAATCAGAAATGTTGTATATATTAAAACATTAAAACTTTATTTTATTACTAATTTTTAGTTTTAATTCTTAAACTTTGTCATATATTTGTGATTTTTCTTATGTTGCAGTATATTCTCTTACTACAAAAAAATGTCAAATTCATTTATTTATTTTTCTTGTCTTGGCAGTTTATATAGAGTGAAATTATATTGCCAGCTATAATATGTTATAGGTTGACTCTATAGCTTCTATATTTTATAAATATATCTTTGCTCTTTGTTAGCTTTTCTTGCTGCTCTTCATCCTTTCTTGATGTGTGTCTTGCTTATCTCTCTCTCTCTCCTTGGCTATAACAATAACAAACTAAAGCAGGCTTATACCACCATGTAGCACCACCAAAACCACCACCCCTGTGTAGTAGCTTTCTGATATTCTCAATCTCAAATATAAAATATAGCTTGAGTAAACTGTCAAGGCCAGAAGAGTTTGGTAAAACATTCCACATTTTTAAAATTAGGCAGATCTTCTGTCGATGGGGGAAAAAATATAACCACATTCCATTTATAAGTTACTGTAAAATTTGATCATAAATAATTTTATGTTTTATAATTTTTTTTTAATGAAATTAAAAATGAGTTGTTTCTTTGTAAATTGCAATATAAATTTACTGCAAAAAAAGTTATTTTATTAACTTTAAAATAATTAGGATGTATGTAATAGAGTTTATAGTCATAAAATTAATTTCAATGTGTTATAATTAATTTGGCGCAGTATTTTGTATTCAATTCTTCACTTATATGAGTTATATGCTTATGTTTGTATTTAATATTTCTAAACATTATTAATTTATGTAAGATTTGTCCTCTGTTTTTGTTTGCTTTAACAAGCAGTTGATATATGAGTCAATTTTTGTTATCTAAACAATGAAATTGATATTTTTACAGTGGTTGATATATATTAAAAATATATAGACAAAGGTCAGTTTGCATTTTGAAACTGGTCACTGTATTAGAATAACATGTTCTTAAATCGATGAACTGTCCAGCCCCCTCATAAACATCCCTTTTCATCATTTTGATTTCCAATGATTCATCCCTATGTTGCCATATACTGCAAAAGTTAGAAAGTTTTCCCTGTTACATCCATCCGATAAAATCTATTGTTAAAAACAAAATGTAATCTTTTATTGGCTTTAATAAAAAGATTTTTCTTTCATTTATTGTTTATTAATACACCCTTAGTTTATTCCTTTCATAGTTATAAGTATTTTATAGCTCTTTTGTGTTTTAATTAAATGTTTAAAAAATCAAAATTGCTTTTGTTCGCTTATCGAGCGAGCGCGCCACACCCATGGAAATATCTCACGTTGGCCAGCCTGGAGAATTGTCAGCGTCGCCCGGCTGCGCGTTGCGAGGTGCGCATTATATCGGCCAATGATAATCGCGACAAGCGGCGGCGCGGATCCACGACGGAGAGCACGGACTTCCAGAAAGCCGGTGAACACACGGGAGGTTTGAGTCGTGAAGCCAGCAAATTATAAACCGGTGAGAAAATCAAAGTTGGTTTCATTTTATATTGAGTTTTCATGGGACCATCTAAGTGAGTGTTAGTGTATGAAATTCCTGTGAATATTTTAAATAATTTTGACTTTTTGGAGGGAGAGAATTTGTTAGCTCCCATTTTCCCTCCATCAGCCACAAAAATTTTGTGCGTACCGGCATTTGTTGGATCCGTCAACGTTATTTAGTGTTATTTGACTTAATTTAGTTTATAATCAAGCTCAAGTAAGTATTTCTTACGATTATTTTATCAAATAAAGCAATAGATTTACGATTTTCATTCAGATTTTTCAATAGAAACGTGTAAAATGATAGGTCTGCTTAAAACGTGCATGGCAGACCTACCATGCATTTCGTATTGAATTTCTGACGCATGCTTTTGACAGTTCTACTTGGTTCTACTTTCATGAGTCATTAATTAATATTTTTATTGCATGTGAGTATTCATAATTAAAGTAAAATTATATTTATACCAATTTTTTTTTTAATATATAATTTTTTTTTTTATTACAATTTACCATGTCTGTACATATATTTTTTCTTTTTATCCTCTTTCTCTTTTATCCTTGAAAATATAATGTATCGTGACTCCAGCATTGAAGTCACCACCAAGACAAGTCGCAACTAGAGCTCGAATTGCAGATTTAATAATTGCGTATACTTCTGCATATAAATATTTAGTTTCGTGTCCTACTTAGTCATAAAATACATTGCATCATTTTCATCATACCATACGTATTGTCATGTCATGCTTATACGTTGCATCGATTTTATATGCAATTAAAAATAAATTGAGTACTCATTAGATTGCATTTAGAGGTAATTTAAATTGTCGTAGTTATGCACTTGGCTAATAAATTGAGAATAAATATTTCCCAGCCATGTCTGGCCCCAATGGTCTGGCCATCTGGAACTTAGGAATGTAAAAAAAAAAAAAATTGAAAAGATGATCGAGGGTGTTGGCCTAAGGGCGGCGTTGCCGTGCATATATTGTCTGCATTTTATTGTACCTTCATGATTGCAAAATAATAAAATAATTCATAAAAACAAGAAAAAATTATAATACTGAAATGATCATGCACACTTTTTTTTTTGTATGTATGCAAATGTATAAAAAAAAAATCTCCCTATAAAGTAAGTAACAACTTTGATTTGTGATTATTTAAATTTTTTGCAATATAATTTACATTTTTTTTCTTTAATTGGAATGGAATTTGTACTTATTAAGAAGAATCATAGTTAAGTGATTCATTATAATAAACAGATAATATCGTGAATCACGGTTTAGTCAGAATCAACATTTATTCACTTGATCTTAGTATAATAGGAAATATAGTGGTTGCATATATTGCGTCATCATATAAAATATACATACAAATCGTGACACTTTCTGGAATTAGTAATCGTGATTTTTTAACATAATTTTTTATTATTTTATTGAAGTTAATTGGATTAAAAAAACAAAACATCTTAATTATTAATTATACTCTATAAAACACAATAAATTTGTTGAATGTCCTTATAATATCAACGATGAGAGAATTATCTTCTTGATTTATTATTCTATGATAATTGTACTATTATTTATTTTTTTCACGATCTATGATGGTACAATACATTTTATAATTTTTTTTTGATAACAATACAATAAAAAAATATAGTCCTTGAATTTATAAAAAATATATATAAATAAGTGTGGGCGAGTATATTATAGAGGTGTGCATGTATTATTTATTATACAAAATTATTATTCAATATACATCATAATCGTACTTATAGGAAATAGTTATGTAGTATAAATAATAATATAAATTTAATATACATATTTAACAAGGATGAGTATGTACTGGCACGACATTTATATTATTATTTTTGTCATTATTTTTCTTTTACTTGAAAAATATGTTATTATCACATTGGTCGTCATGGTATATAAGTTTGTATGTTTTGGTGTGAACCCATTGTTGGCTGGTCATGCTTTTTGTGTAGTAAATAAGTTGACTATGTATAAGTAAAAATTATGCATTTCCTATGTTTATAAACTTGTTTTAAGTTAACAACGTACGTAATTTTATAATAAGATTGAAATATGTTCCAAAAAAAAAAAAAAAAAAAAAAAAATTATATGTTGCACTAGGTTATAATTATTTTTATACGAATATTCTTAAGAGAATTAAAAATGAAACGTTTAGCTGGTGTCACTTCTGAAAAATAAAAGTAATTAGTGTAAAATATTTGAAATTTACCAAAAATATTTCACCTTAAATTCCATTCTTGATTACTTTACATTTTCTAAAGTCTAATAATAATAGAGAATTATATTTTAAATTCTCCCTAATCCATGTATTTCTCAACTAAAACTTATTGTCTACTACCCTCTTATTTTTAAAATTATAATTAAAAATAACCTTGAAAATCACGTATGAAAAATAATATACTGTCTGACCACACTTGTCAGTAATACTAAATTTTGAATGTTTCTTAGAAAAATACATTTCCTTTATTTCGTAATCAAAAAAAGAAAAAAAAAAAAAGTGAGAAATTGTGTGACAACTTGAAAGTTTTACTACTTACATTTACTGCAAAATATATAAATTTTAATGTTTTTTTTACCTGCTGCTAAATGTCCAAAAAAAGTTTATTATACTCTATACTTATGTTTTTAAGTGTTGTATTGAATAATTCAATTTACAGTACATACATATAGTACCTTTGTCTTTATGACGTCACTAATTTCCGTTGTTATACACGTCATTGAAGATAGAAAAATATGAGTCACTTTTTTTTTTTTTTTTTTTAAAGTGAACTTTCTTTTGATATGAATATATGACACGGTTTCTCGTTTTATTTTATAAACTATACGTACTGTATACTCAGTTATATTAGACATAAATTATAAACGTGTTCAAGTGGAAGGTAAAAAAAAAAAGTGCAACTTTGCATTATAAAAGAGTACTCTATAAAATTATCATGTCCATTGGTTTGAAATGACTAAAACTTGTGCCAGAAATACAGGAATATTTAAAACATGTCCTGTCTCAATCTAATAAGAGTAATGTTAGGGCAATATTGTAAAGGTATTATAACTTTATTGTATAGTATCATATCTGTAAGTTTTTTTACCATATAATGATAATGATAAGAGAAATATTTAAATCCGGGTTATAAAGAATTGAATGAAAAAACAAAAATTATAACCCTCTCTCTACTACCCTATATCATCATTGTCCTTGTAAAAAAATATGATAGTCAAAAAGTCACTTGTTAGATTAAATAACCGGTTTCATAAAAAAAATATTAAAATCATAATTTTTTCTTCTGCTTTGCCTTTTTTTTTTTTTTTTTTATGAAGAGTGTGTTATGAAGGTTGATGAATTTAAAATAATTGGTCAACTTTAAGGAGGAAATTTTGCAAAGATAAAAAATAAAAATGTCTCGAGTATAATGGTAGGTGTGTACTAAAATAAAGCACAATGCCCTAGTCATAATATAATGTTTATAATATTGTATACATAAGAAGAATAAGAAAAGATAAAGGGTGTCATAACACCCACTTAACTATGTCGTGATTTACCTGAATGATTCATACCGCGCTGTTGTTGTATTGCAATTCAAATATAAAGAAATCATCAGCATTCCATTACCAAATAGGGGAGCCGATGCATTTTTTACACAAATATTTATATTTTTCTAACAACTGTTATTTTTAATTTTTTTTATGCAAGATTTTGTTAAATAAAATATTTTAGAGCCATCGCTTCTTTGCCTTTTTTTATTATTAAAATGCTGAGATGAGTGTAAAAATTGAGTTTATTATTTTGTATAGATCGTAAAATAAATATATTAAAAACTATAAAGTGAGATTTTTATGATGATGTAAATAATTTATAGAAATGAAAGGTTATAGTTGTTTAAAAATAGACGTGGCACCCTCTTTATTATAAATTATAATGTTGAAAAAAATAAAAGTGTCGTGAGAGGGTCATACACATACATACCTACCTAACTAACATAATATGTGCGTGAGTAAGTGGGGTCGGGGATGGCTAAAAGTGGGAGGGGGTGAGGTACATGGTGTGTGGGCAGGACCATCTTAATTGTATACGGGCCGGGGACAAACTTTCAGGTATAAAAGGGACTAGGCTGACCGCGAAGCGTTTTATATGGACCCTTATGAGATTTAGACCAAAGTTAGTTGGTCCAGATCCCTAATTTTTACAAATTTCATACTTTGATACTGAGATTAAGCTCATCATGCATATTGTGAATAAGATTACCTCGAAAATCTCATCTTTATATCATTTTTTGTTCTCTACCTGTAAAGCTTTAAAGTTTTTAAAATTTTATAACTTTAAAGTAGGATTCCCATTTCTTGAAAAAAGCTTGTTTTTCAATACAAAGTATATACCAAGGCGGCGAACAAAGAGATATTGGCGGCGACATTGTGTCTACATATGGGATGTGCAATAAAATTTACAACCCCTACCTTTATGTTGAATAGAAAGACTAAACAGGAGAGTGAGAGAGAGAGAGAGAGAGAGAGAGAGAGAGAGAGAGAGAGAGAGAGAGAGAGAGAGAGAGAGAGAGAGAGAGAGAGAGAGAGAGAGAGAGAGAGGCGTATTATAGAGAGTATTATAATTATAGAAGAGATTTGTTTTCTGTAACTGTACACTACATACATATACTTACAAATTTAAAAATAAGAGTGACAATTAGTATAATTAATACTTAAATTTTAGGAATTTTATTTAATAAAATGACCAAAAAGACCAAACGGCAGAGTGAGAGAGAGAGAGAGAGAGAGAGAGAGAGAGAGAGAGAGAGATGTATATAGAGAGTATAGTAGAGAAATATTTTTTTTTCTGTGACTGCACACTATGCATACTTTCAATTTTAAAACTAAGAACGACTGGTTTAATTAATAACTAAGTTTTAGGAATTTTATTTAAGACAATGCTAATTAACGATTAATTACCAATTATGTTATCCAATTTCCAATTTAATTAATTAATTAATCAATAAATAATTTCTTTGTTCAATGTATATAATAATAGTATGAACGTTACAAGAAGATTGATAAAAAAAAAAATTTCTTCTAATTTATAGATATAGTATAGTAAGGTAGATCAATGTGTACACTTACGCGAGTGGAAGTATATACCTGCTATGTTCCCTGTGTTAAAGAAACTAGTAGGCTGAAAAGCAAAAATAGTAGGCTTGATGTTATAACTTTTGAACGGAGTGGAATAAAATCATGGGACTTTCGAGGTTGAAAATTTGAGAATGTGCCTGATTTGCTGATGACATAAGATCAAGGGTCATCTTTGAACTAATTAGGGACCGCAAGCCCTAAACATGGCTCGATAGCCCATTTGATTACGGGTTAATTGGATTTCTTTCAGCCTACTAGATTATACCTGGAACGACAGTTTTATTGCCCGGATAGGCCCGTCCCTATTTAGAAGGTGCCTGTGTGTGGGTGATATGTGCAAGTGATAGCGTACATGCAAACTGACTTTCATGTTAGTATAGGTAGTAGGTATAGTATACAGGACAAGAAGCTTACGAACTTACATAATTTTTGAAATTTTTTTTCTCTGGCATGGAAGTAAGTTTAATTTTCATATTTTTAATCAATAAAAAACGATGATAATGACTCTAGGATAATTTTAATTTATATATTGTGCGGTAGTAAAGATTAAATGAGGTTTGCGTTTACATGGAATTTTAACGGAACTAGTATTAAGCTTTTTAGATTATTTTGTGATTACGCCTTTTCTTGGAAATTTAAAATTTTCAACAAATTCAACAATTGTAATCAAACGTTAATTCCCTCCCCTCAATCGCTAAAAGTCGTGATTTTTAAAAATTGATATTTGATAGGGATATAAAATTAGCATACACAATAAAATATTAACGGGTCTATAAATTCATTAAGTTATTGTCATGGATAAAATAAAAATAAAAATTTATATGAAGGATTTTAAAATCGTGATCACGCGTATAGAAAAACAAAAACAACAATAACCTATTTGACTACTTGCAATATTTTAGTTTTTTTTTTTTTAATTATACACCACGTGTTTTATAGAAAAATGGAAAATGAAGAAAATTTTGTTTATACTGCAGAATTTATTGTCATAAATAAATCATATAAACTTTTTATTATTATTATTTTTATACATTTAAATATGCTAAGAATTTTCCTGGGAACTTAAATTTTACTTAGAAATAAAATTGTTTCCTCACAGCTATAGGGTATCATTATTGTAGCACGCTCAGCAAAAGAAAAGAAAATCAGTCTGCTGGATGTGCTATATTTGCTATGCAGCCAGTATTTTATTTTGTTATTATTATAAATAAAGGTGGGTGTTCTGTTTTATAAAAGTTGCTGAGTATACATACTCCAGAAAAATCATATTAAAACTATAAAGAGAATAAACACATTATTATAATATATATACACATACCAATGTATGGTTTAAATTTCAGCATCGTCAGCATAAAAAATAATAATATATATATTTCTATTTAGAGTAGCACATTCTTTATTAATGATATCATTTAATTTGCATACATAAAAGATTTAAGAAGAAGAAAATCAAGGCGTTTCTTGTTATAGATAAATATAAAAGACGAGGAAAAAAATAATATATTTATATTATATTTTTTTAAATATCAGTGACATTATTTTTTTTTGTTCTGATATTGTATAACTTTAATAGTTAGTTTTTATAGATATTGTCATTAACTTGTATGAATTATAAAGCATAATTATGTTTTAAATTAAACTCTATTATGCAGTAAAGTTTTTTTTTTTTTTTTTTTTTTTTTTTTTTTTTTTTTAATATATCCAGATTTCTAGCACGCAATGTAATATTAAAATAAGGGTGCGATAGTATAAGCTTTAGCTTTATTATTACTGACTTACAGATTCATATAATAGTGATGGTTTTTCTTTTTATTATTATCATATTGCAACCCTTTTTCTCCTCTCTCCACTTCATTTTATGCAATATCTGTTATCTAAATTGCTTTGTAGATAATTCATATGGTATACCAAAATAAATTTGCTCTTTTTTTTTTTTGCAAGTCGTGATTTTTTTAAGTTAAATCAAATTATTGATTTCTTACCGTAATATAATAAAGAATAATTGTGATAAATTCTAAAGACGTGAGTTTTTTATTTTACGGTAATCATAATAATTGTATGATTTAAAATAATTGAGAGAGCACTTATTGTTCTTGAAAAAAACGAATGCTCGAGAGAGACTGAAGTGTATTTTTAAAAAAAAAAAAATATGTAAACATTTCAAGACTTTTGTTTCATATGGCAAGTGACTTTATGATGAGCTCTCCACATTTTTCTTTATATTTTTATTATTGTTTTTTTTCTTCTTCGTTTGTTGATATTAAAATAAAATGCATTCTTCCACTTGATAAATTTCTAAGAATGTAGTAGTAAATCTCATTTTCTTGGTATTGAAACTGATCACTTATGTTGGTGTGTTCAATATTGTGGCGTGAAGACGTTTATGCTTATATTTTTCACTGAGGACCCCCCCGTAAAAAGTTGTGGGGGGTTATACATCAGCAAGTATAAGCATATATGTTAGACAGCTGCAAATGTTAGTGGAGTGTTGGGGTGGGGTGAGGCACCATGCATTTTTTTCCCTCCTTCTCCTCCCCCGCTCTATTACTCCAGTATAGTAGTTTTACTCGCGGGTTTTGAGCAAAACGTTCGACATTGTAGCAGCTGGTTGTTTTAGCTATAGCGCATCTCAACGGAGCAAAATTTGTTAGTTACTCCAGCTGTTTACATCCTTATAATGATGGCGCCCCTCATGATATAAATGCTCTACTTGGTCCAAACAATAAACCACAAGAACCTGCTCTTACTCTGTCCCGATATCTTGCTTGTCATTTGCCCTTGACGGGAACCGAACCCCGTCTCTTTCTCTTTCGTTGTCATCCATTGCCTGACAGCTCCACAAAAATAAACAACTTGTCCTTTGCTAGTTACTTTGCAAATATACATACTGTATGTTAACAAGAAGAAGAAAGATATATAAATATATATAAGGTTGTATATTCAAAGTAACATAATCAGTTTATTAACGTCACTTCCTTAGTCGTATCGTTGATAAAAATATATATTACTTAAAAAAAAAAAATGATTGGACAAAAAGATATTGCTCTAAAAAAATTTCTTTTAATTTCCTTTATATACCGTAACAAATAATTCTCTTCTTTTCAAAGTACTTTGACCCTAAAATTTGAATATCTATGACAATTTAAATTTAAATATGTTATAAATAATATAAAAGACATAAAAAAAAAAGGACTGTCAAAAAGATGAAACAATAAGATTGTTATGGTACTTTAACATATTATATACTGATGAAGCTTGGCAACACGTTGGCTAAGAAATGTATTAAAATAAGTACCTTCGCACGCTTTCTTTTAAAGAATAATTATTTTAAAGTACTCTTCTCTTCTCTGACTGTGATTTAGTAATGAAGAAGACAGATAGATATAAAAGTTGCATTATTTTTACCCACAATTTTATACTTACTTAATTGCTTCTTGTGTGTGTCAGGTGAGCATATTTTTACATATATATGCAGTAAGACAATGTTATTATTCCGTTGTGCGAAGGTGGGTAAATGAGCTGATTGTTTTGCCTGGCTGCTTTTAAAAGTTTGAGGTTATTTACATTTTTCTTTCTGTAGTGTCATACCTCTTTCCCCTTCTCCCCCCTTTTTTTGTTTCTCTCATAGTCCTTCAAGTGCAATTCTGCAATGTGTACTTTCATACATGCTATAAATTGCAGTTTTTTTTTAAACAGTATATATATAAATATATACGATGGGTAATAAGACTTTGTATGCCTTCACTGCTGTTGCAAAACGCAATAGAGCATACATCCTTCCTCCAAGAACTCAACGCCACTCTCCCATTTTTTATATTCCCTCTCGTCTTGTTTATAGTATTATATATAATATATATATTTTTCCTTCTTATCATGAAGAGTATAAAAATAATTACAAATTTCCATTAAGATATATTATAATTAAATAATTTAAATTTATATAAAATAATTAGTATTATATTAATATTAACTGTTATTGTATTACTTTCAATTTCGTTGTTATAATAATTATGAAGTTAAAAAAAAAAAGTTTATTGTTGCGTGTAATGTTGTGTAAAAATGTTTGATATACCTGTCGATTTATAGGTAACAATGCTCTCTGTAACAATCTCACGAGATCTCTCATGAGGTGAAAATAAAAAGTAGAAGGAGGAGGGAAAGGATTTCATTGGTTCTTAAAAATTTTCCAAGGTTAGGCAATCTACAATTTTTGTCCTTTCGCATCTTCATCAGTTCGCGCGCCAACTTTTTTTTTTCTTCTTATTTTTTTCTATCATTCTAATATTTTATAATATTACATACTCTAGTTTGAATCAAATTTATTCCCACAATAATAAAAAAAGTACTTTTTTTTATTGAAGAGAAATAAATATATAGTATAATATTTTCTACAATTATTATGAAGTGCTTGCGTGTTAGTTCAAGTTCATTTTCTTCCATCCTATCGCTTTTAAAATATTTTCTTTACTAGATAAGACAGTGATGAATGTAGTTAGTTCTTTTCTTTATATGTGTATAAAAAAATAGGTTACGAGTTTTCGCACATATGGGGGAGGAGAAGATGATGAATATGATGATTATTAGTACAGAGCTGCTCTTCTGTGTGTCTGTCTTAGATATTTTTGCTCGAGACACAAAAAGAATTTTTATCCCGGAAGTTCTCATGAAAATAATAATACCTAAAAGTTATAAAAAATTAACTTTTCTTCTATTTCATTTACACCAAAATTGGATTGTTTTACTAACTCATAATATTTATTTTTCATTTTACTATCTAAAAAAAAATCATACCGTTAGAGTAACTTTCCTTAATTTTGTAAAGTTAGCAAGTGAACAAATTTTGTTGAGGTATTTTCTATTGTGCGATTATTATTTTTAATGCGTCATTTCGCAGGAAATTTTTTTGTCGTGCTAAATTTGCAATGAGAAATAACATTTTCACTTAAATAACTTACTCTAAATTAGACTTTACTGTTTATAATAGTACCCATGCATATAATAATATACTAAAATTACTGTAATGAATTGATTTTTAAAATATATGCGGGTGAAAATTGCCCGTATATTTAAAGGGAGGTGTGATGCACTTATTTAATTGCTAAGAAACTTAGCATTGTTTTTAAATACAATATTTCATAGTAAGCAATTACTTTTACTATTCCTGAAGTGTGCTTACTATTATTTATAATTTTCTTCTTAAAATTCATAAATGATTTATGTTTCCTGTTTTTACTAGCGATGGAATCCCTGATACTTATTTTGATTACTAAATTATTATTTTTAAAGATTTGTTTACATTATATAAATAGATTATAATAAAATGTAAGTCAGTGATCATTATTATTATACTTTTTAATTAAAGACCGTGTTATTTATTACTCGTTGAAAACAATTACATCATGAAGTGAGAAAGTTATAAATTACAATCTTATATAAATTAGTTTTTTTTTCTTTTTAATTGATTTCAGAGTTTGTAAATGATAGTATGTATATAATATATTGAAATTGATTTATTTGTTCAAGAGTGGGTGGGATTTAACAATTGAATTTAGATTGTTAATAACACAAAAGAAATTTTGCAAGTCCATTGTATATTATCCAAGTTGGGTGACGTGATGGGTGTCACGTCGGTGAAGACTTATGATTGACCAAGACTATCACGATAGTTTTTTTTTTTTTTTTTTTTCCTTACAACTAAATTATGTAGAAACATCCATAAAAGGTATTCACAACATCAAGGAAAAAAAACATTATATAACACGCATGGAAGATTTTAGCATTCCTTTATACTCAATAAAATTTATTGTCTCCTAATGGATGTATAATAAATTTAAGTTTAGTGTGTTAAAAAGAAGAAAGTAAATCTGTTTTGATTTGTGATTTTTTTTTTCTTATTTTGGCAGCTAAATTTTAGATTATTATTATTCTTGCCTCGTTATATTTGTATTGGTTACCAAATTATTTGTTATAAAAAGTGTTATGATCGATTGTAATAATCAAAATTCTTGACAAATTATGTGATAATATACTTTTGTTCCACTTGAGTTACACATCTCTATTATTATAATATAATGTCTCAAAGAAAAGAAAAGGGGGGAAAAAAACTTACAAAATATTTCATTTGAAATTTGATGACTGAAATAGTGACTATCCATTTTTTTTATTATTATTTTTAGTTTTTCCCACGTACACATTTTAATTATTATAATATTGATCAATATCAAATTTATAAAATATAACAAAAACAAAAGATACTTTTAAAATTTCTACTGAATGATTTTCTTTCATCGTATTTTTTAACTACTGATTATAATCTTAGCACATCTACCGATTTTTTTTTTATTATTTATATATTATTTTGTTTGATAGAATTTTTTTATACTCCCAAACTTCTTCAGAAGCTGCGATATCAAACAACCGATATCAGATAAAAAAAGCTAAACTATCTATCAAATCAATAGCTACTGCAATGGAGAATAAAAAAAAAAAAAAAAAAGTTTTTTATGATGACCCTGAGAGCGCATTGGACACGTTGTTGTTGTTACAACACAACACCTGAGTTTTATACTTCAGAAGTTGGAGAACCGTCCGTGCAACACAAAAATACATATATAAGCAAAGTAAAGCCAGTACAAAACCTCATCCACAACGGACACTGCCTGCCGTAGGTCGGCCTTGTACAGGGCAAAAGCTTGCATGATGATTCAAAAATGCAGGTACTACAAAAATAAAATTGTATATATATATATTTTTTTTTTTTCATCAGCACCCTTCTGTTATTGTCACCAAAATATTTTGGTGCTCAAATATACTAAATAAAATTCCCCCTTTGTAAATAATATATTTCATAACAAATAATGTGATAAAATTTAGTACTATAAATCTTGACTTGTCTACTATAGTTTAAGTCTCAGTAGGTACCGCCATCAATTTTATATATATTTATATTTATATATGTATAAAAAAATATTTATATCAACGAAACCTTGATTAAATCGTGCATAGAGTTGAAAATTAGATGTGAATGTATTATATTGTCAATGTTGGGTTTGGAGATATAGACGCGCGCGTCTACTATTATATGTACTTGAAAACTATACAAGATATTTATATATTATATATATTTTTTTATAAGAGACTGGATCTGGCTAGGCTGGCGCTACTAAGGAAGTTCGTCTGAGTCACTCACTATATGCTCTGATTATTATAGACAAGCTGGTTTATTTCTCAGCAAAACCGCCCCCCCCAAGTTGGAAAATTACTTTTAAAATACTATAACGTTTTGAAGTTTTTTTTTTCTTTTTTTTTTTTTTACGTTCATTTCATTATTATTATTATTGCTTGAAGTATAATTGGAACTTTGCAATATATTCTATAAAATATGTATACACGATTGTGATAATATATCTAGACATTCAAAGGCAGCGCACGTGTTTTCCTTAAAACAATAACCATAATAATGTTTACCTTGTTCTCTTGCTCCAAAAAATGCACAATTTACATTAAAAAAGCATAACTTGATCGTTATTATTTCGTACTTTTGAAGCACAAAAAGAAGAAGAAAAGTTAACGAACACCATTTATGATACAATAGAATTACATTGCAAATTTAGCGCGAGTTATTAATATCACAATCATATGTGTAAATGTTTATTATTTCTTTCACTTTATGAAACTATTGTGTATCTCATATGTATATGTCTATGGTGTATCTATAATGGCTCGCATCGTTGTAGTTTCCATATGAAAACATTGTATGTGTATTGTCACATTGTATAATAGTGTGATACAATTTGACATCACGGTGTCTATGTACATCACTGAACCGTAGGTCTATTTTTATTTTTGTCAATTACGTGGTGATATAATTTTATATGATGTATGTAGTTTACGAGCGTTGAAATTACTTTCTGCTTCGATGCGTGCGTATACAACACAACACGTGAATTAAAAAAAAAAATTATGGTCAGGTAGTAACAAAAGGTTAATAATTTTAGGCAATACTTTGGTTTAATGATATATATATATATTTTTCTTGTAATTTATAGTATATTGTAACTAGGACCATCTTAATTTAGAAGGTGCCTGATTGTAACGTTTGTTAGCTTTTTTTTCTTTTATTTTTAAACCAGCATATTCCTTTATCAGAATTTATGATTATTATTACTTGTATGAGTGGAGTTTATTACAAATATAACAACTTGAATTTCTTTATAATCTTTTATATATATATATATATATATATATATATATATATATATATATATATATAATATTATTATTTTTTTACTAAGTGTGAATCATTTGAGTTTAATCTTTCTTCCCATGAGGCTCAATTAAACTTGAGTATAAACAGAAGGCCCTTCTCATCGTATTATGAAAGAAAGACAAAAGTCGTCGTGGAAGTTTAAAAAAAAAAAAAAAAAAAAAAAAAATGAATGCCGCCGCTTTGGCTTTACTTTTTTTTTACGTGTCCTTCCTGCTGTATCATCGTGAACTTTGAAATAATAACAAAAAAGGCAACAGGGGATGCTTTTTTTTGGTTCACTGCTGTACTTTTGTAAAGGGGAGTAAAAGAAAAATAGTATAAAAAATCTGAGAGAGAGGGTAAAGACAGGTCAGCGGTTATTTAAAAAAAGAGCCACATAATTATTTTATTAGTTTCCTAAACAGCTGAAAAATCGTAGTAAAAATTGTAAAAATTTAAAGGGGGACGAGGGTCTTAAAAAAAATCATGTATCGTAAACCACGGAGACGATTTACAGTGTCATTTTTCAGACGTTCCATTTTTTATTATTATTACTTTTTTAAATGTTAACATAAAACTAACATAACTAAAAGATGTTGTTTTAAAAAGAGAAGAAACCTTTCTAAATAAGTAATTTTTCTTTTTAAAAGAATGTTTATTTCGAAATTGATGGGCTTGGTTATACATATTTTTATAGTATCGTAGAGTCGTGTGAGAGTTCTTAGTTAAAGATAAGAAAGGGAGTGTTAAAACTAAAAGACAATGTCGATTGTTGATGACTTGGAGAGAGGATGGATAGGTAGCTTACCACCTCAGACAGACTTCACTACGCAGTATACATACTCGCGGACATAAACAAACTGGTCACGTGGTGCCTCTTGATGCGCGGCGTGGCTTGGCTGGCTTTTTGCTTTGCTTGGGCAGACGCGAGTGAGGTGAGGTGAGGTGATACAGGGGGGGAAGGAACGGAAGGAAACGGAGGTCGCACGCACCTTTAGCCACGCTCCTGTTGACGCGACGTACCTTAGTACCCTTTTTGTTTTATTCCAATCTTGGTCAATGGTTTTTCGTCATCAAATTCCTTTCCAATTTAAAATTATTAACTTCTATCATTCTCTCTCTCTCTCTCTCTCTCTCTCTCTCTCTCTCTCTCTCTCGTAGAGAATTATATTATTGCATCTATAACAATTTTTAATAGTACAAATAATAAAAGATAATGACTTTTGAATATCTTTTATTATTATATTATGCTTTTTTTTAAACTTCTTAAGATGCATGATATACATATATACATAATAATATATTTTATATAATAGTAAAAATAAGAATGGAAAACGTTTATGGCTGGCATTATTATAATACTATAAATTCAAGTTGAATAGAGAGAACGGAACAGAATAACCATTGCTATATAATGCTAACATCATCTGATGTGGTTACAAAAAAATAAGATGCGAAGAAAGAGAAGAAAAAATATAATATATAAGTTGAGCTGTTTAGAAGGTCGTCAAGAGGCCGGACATGTTACTCGAAAAAAAAAAAAAAAAAAAAATCGCGGTTCAAGTTTATTTTGTACTTTTTTTTTTTTTTTTTTTGCTATCTGCTCTTATTGCTGTGGTTTCATATATGAAACATGTTCTTTGTTAGTGGTTAAAGATTGCTAATGAAACGAAGAATGAATAGCTATATATTATTAAATACCCTTCAACGTCTGTATAGAATTATTATTTATGGCTGATAGAGCTTGTGTTATATAGATGTGCAGTCATAACTTTTGATTTTGTACAATCTCTAAATGCAAATTTTAAGGATAACGAGAGTTTCAATGTAGAATAATAACACATTTCTTTTTTCCTATACGATTGCATATTTCGTCCTATTCTAAAATGTAATTTTTGTCATTTTGTTAACGAAAATTAAAAATAAGAATTCTTTATTGACCCAGGCAGTTCACAGTAACATATGGTGTGAAAACAAGCGTCGGTCTTGTCTAACTATTTACAATAAATTGTAATAATTGAGATATATAATATTATATATAAATACATACGTGCAATGTCAATAAAACACTCAAAATCAAAATATAGGACAATATACTGAGTGCAAAGAAAATTAAACTAACACAAATATATATTGTGTATACTTAATAGGACTTACATAAATAACTTTAGTTTGTCTCAAAACTCAACTGCAGCTCCGTAGCTGTGATCAGAAAATTTCGATTTATGCAACCCGCACAACATTTTTTTATTATTATTATTTTTTTTTACTAATTTTTGCATGTTTCTGACATCAGAAACATGCAAAAATCATGCAAATTGCATACTTTACAGTATTTTCACGCTCTCTCGTGGGTCTACATTAACATTCTGGTAAAAATTGTCATCAGATTTGAAGATCCCATTTCGTGTTTATTTATTAAAAAGCACGTGTTGTTGTTATATTTGGTCTATGGCTTTGACTATAGAAGTGAAACAATATATTAATTAAATTAATATGGTTCAAAAAGTATAAAATTGTAGTATGCATCAGCACATCAGTATCATCAAATTTCGAATTAGGATCATAAAATTCAGCTCAAGTGTAATATAGTGTGTGTTATTTCACATCAGAATAACTGATTCAGTGAATGAAGTAAACGATTTAGTAAAATTAATCTGTAATTAGCTTACAAAGGTATGCTTTTACATTATAGAAAAATAAGTTAACAATTTTCCTCTCAAAAATCATGTATTTTTAGTGTGAATTTTCTTGTTTTACTTTTTATAAGGCCTATATTTAATTTAAGGATTTAATATTTAACATTTCCTCACGAGAAGTTGAGAAATGTAAAATAATGATTGTTCCGCAAACGTTGGACGTATTTTACACACTTATGTTTATTTTGTCCAATATATGTAATATTTTTTCATGCAAATTTCTTAACTGAAAAGTTAATTAAGATATCGAAATATTTTATATAGTTGACCTACACAAAGAAGGCAATTTCATATCGTATTTTTGTGTCGTATTACAAAAGTGAGAGGATTTTTAGATGTGAATAAAATTTATGGAGGGTAGTGTTTTAGAACCTACGAAAACACATGAAATTATGTATTTTTATGTGCATATCTAATAAATTGCGTGTGGAAAACAGCCCTTAAGACTTCACCCTTAATACGGATAATACCCCAGCTCGCCCGATTAGATACTTGCCTACCCACTCGCGATCTTGATCCTTGATTTCTACAATCCAGATTGTTCCCTTTGTTCATATCCTTATTTATGAGTGTTTCCATGTCCGTTAGTGTCATTTCAATAATTGTACAGTTATATTTGCATACACCACACACTAGCTAGCATGGCATGACTTTTTCTTTTATAGTCTTATTGATAACAAACTACTACCATTTGAAAGTGTCATTTTAAAATTGACAAGAATCAACCATTAATAAGTTCATAGGTCAATGAATTGCTATGTAACCTATGCCCAATGTATTATTGACTATAACAATCATCTGATTTTTTTTCTCGACACCATTTTTTGTTTCATTTATTTATTTTCTTAACAGTTTCTTGAGGTGTGGTTGCTCTCTCTCTCTCTCTCTCTCTTTCTCTCTTTAAGACAGATTTTTTTTACCTGTAGATTAGGTAAATAATATGATAGGAAAGAAAATAATGTTCCGGATGGGTGGTGTCTAATAGTAAATATGCAAGCAGTATAAAGATACTTTTCAGAGTTGTTTATTGGGAAATAAAGACAGAAAATATCATGATTCTGTTTGATTTTGAACTTTCGTTCTGTATAATTGTTAACACAAAAGAGAAGTTAGTGCTGGATAAAAGTGGTTAAAGATTATTTTATTAAATCTCTTGGATTTTGTTTTCATAAGGAAATGCCCTCTTCCTCTCGTCGTTTCATTGTTGTTGATATGATTATCATTCAACTGGTTGATTAGAATGTTAAAATGAAGAAAAACTTCTTTCAAATGCTGTCTGCATTTTTTTTTTTGGTAGAACGTAATGTCATGCCATCTTGTGTCAATCTTAGATACTATCTTACATATACATACTAGTTCATAATATTTGCAACATACAGTATATTTCAACTGCTAACTATTCCTTGGAGAATTCTGTACGTAACATAAAGTGTCATAAAAATTTCCTGTTTTATCCCCTATCCCCCTTGCTTTGTATGTGACCTGGAATGAATGTCTTTGACCCTTATGACAAAATATATATAACCCACCCACCATCTACCTGAACACTTATGATATTGAATGGATAAAATGTTTTTTCTTTACTTCTCCTTTTCCTTATATACGTAATCTTTTTTTATTGGTATGTCCACCTGCACTCTTCTAAACTATAGCTCCCTAGAGTCTAATATTTTTGTTATGCGGTTTTAAAACCTCTGGAGAGAAAGAAAAAAAAATGTATAAAAAAAATAATATAACTCATCCAACTTGCACAAGAAATGTTTATATTTTAGCAATTTTTCTTTATCTATAAGACTTGATAGCAAAAGGGAAATGAACTCTAAACATTTTTTTTTTCTAAATTTTTATGCAAGTTTCTTTATTATATTTTCCGACACCCAACGCCCTATTGTATTGCGTCTGAAATGAGGAAATTAAAAATTTGCGTAATATTCCAAAGGAAATGAAAATACATGGAAACCAGAAAAAGAAAAGAAAAAAGAAATGACCACATCTCTTATTGCTTACCTCATTGTTTTCCTTGTTTATAACCCCACTCCTTATTTATTATCAGTTAGTTAGTTAAGTTGATTAAAATATGAAATTTCCTATATACAGTATAATCAATGTATTAGTATAAAATTAATACACTTAGAAGTTGTGCTGTGCGGTAGGACACGTATTTTAAAAGTAAATTATGTATATGATTTAATACAAATTATATAATTTTATTACTGATTTAATATCCTGTTTCTATTATGGAACATATATAGCGTGTGTATGTATGTATATGCATGTGTGTTGAATTAATAAAAAGAAATATGTCATGCCTGTAATAAAATGTACTGTATTAGGTTATTGACATTTTAAAAAATATATTTTTTTTAAACCTTTTTTGTTTTTCCTTTTTTGTTACAGCCGTTCCTGGTAACGTGTTGGGTTATAAAAAGTGATCAAAACTAAATAATATTTTATATATTATATATATATTAACAATAAATAAATTATACACAATGGGTGTAAGACAAAGTAAGAGATCAGTAGATATTACATCAACGCCTAAAAAAGGTGAAGGAGAGAATGGTATCGCAGAACAAGTAGCAGATGATGGTTCAGTTCTTGTAGGAAAACTAGAGAAGATTTTAGACAACGATGAAAATAAACCACCAAATGGTACCACACCACACCATAATGATACGGTAAGTAACAGATGCTGCATGTGTACTGTTTAATGTACAATATGTCAAAAATTCAAGGTAAACTATTCACATTGACCAGTTGTTAATGTATGGTCACGTGCTGTGTCTATTATATAGGAAGGGTAGGATTTTTATCCTATAAATTATAAGCTGATCATCATGAACATAATATAATATCGAAATTAAAAACGTGCTGTTTTATTAAATTAAACGTGACTTTATAAATAGCAAACTATAATTTTATTATCTTTTATCATTTTTTTTTAAACTTTTAATATACTGTTATAAAATATATTGTATATTATTTTATTTGATGATAATCCCTTTTATTTTCTGCTTTTTTTTTTTTTTTTTTTAATACTGTTTGACACTTGCTAATTAATCTTTATAGTGAAATATTTGTGGTGGAAGTAGGGGTCAAATTATGATGGTTTGGTATAGTTCGTAATATCCTGTACGATATAGCATAATATAGCAGCAGCTGTTTAAAGAGTGAGCATTTTTTATTATGCGTATATAATATATTGGATGGTTCTTATAACTTCTAAGTACTGCATGCTGTGTATGTATATTGTATATACAGTATAATATGTAGATGTAATAGGATTTATTATATGTAACTCGAGTTGATGTACGCGACGTATCGTCAACTTTATGAAATTGAACTCCATGCTTCTTCTTGGATGCTCCTCTATCTCTTAAAACATTTTATCTCTTTTAAAAGATATGAATTGTCGGCATTATGTTTATTCAAATAAATCAAAGAATAATTACCGCGCGTATGTTTCATTCATATGATTTTATTCGTCGCTGTAATTTTTCTAACTTGATTATTATTTAACTAACCATAGCATGGGTTTAAAAAGTACAGCATTACTCATTATTTATCAAATTAATTAGTCTTTTGCTTATTTAATTATTGGAAAGTTTCCAATATTATATAATTAAGAAAATTTGCTAATAATATTTCCCACAGATTAATGATCAAAATAAAGACTTAAACATTTTTAAAATTTTTTTTTTTAGATGAAATAAAACAGGTGGAATGATTAAATCAGAAGGTTTTTAGTGAATATCACCTTTGAACTTCAAACATGATCCTCTTGACATGATGTTTTGTATTTACAGCAGGTGAATGGAGAAGTAGAGGCCAAGGGTGTGGCTCCAGCAGCAAAAGCAGAAGACGATTCACTACCCCCTGAAGGTGGAGAGATTGCCCCAGAACACCAGAATGGAGTCAAGGAAGAGGGTGATGTTGCAGCAGTGTCCAGCCCAGAAACCTCTGCCAAACCTAAGAAAGAAAAGAAAGCTAAGAAGAAGTTTAGTTTCCGCTCCATCAGCTTCTCTCGTAAAGAAAAGAAAACCGTGGCTGCTAAAAACGGCGATGTACCTAAGGAAGAGGTGAGTCATATCATCAATTGAGTTTCTTTTGTCTAGTTTTGGAGAACACGTCTTTTGTCCTTGTTATACAGTACGCACACCCCAACATCTCGTTATTTATATACGTATATGTATATATAATACGTACGTACAGTACTTGGCAAATCACTGTGCTAACATGAATAGGATTAAATTTCAATCTACGTATAATATAAAGGGATTTGCAATTTAATCTACATGCATAGTAGCGTGAAAAGCATGATTAATCGCTATAAAGAGAGTATTCAAAAACCATATTCCTTTGCCCAGCAATTGAAATATTTAGATTGGAGATCGTTATTGCGTATAAAAAAGGCATATCAATTTAAACCAAATAATTATACCTAAAAGGGGAGTTCGCATTTCTCTCTCTCTCTCTCTCTCTCTCTCTCTCTCTCTCTCTCTCTCTCTCTCTCTCTCTCTCTTAATACGATCATTTATGCTTTTCATAAGTCCATGTAATTTCGATACCTGAAGCAGTAAAAAAAGTTATAACTATTATTAGAACATTTTTAAATTTTAGTTTCAATTATAAAATTGAGTGCAAATTGTAGATATTTACGATAAAACCGGTTTATTTAGAGATGATAAAAACTCTCTTATTATGATACACATAAAATATATAATTTAACATAAAAATTGCGTATTATGAAATTTTCATTTTTATCTTTATTCAAATTATTCCGTGTTAAGTCTATAAACCTGTGGTTATATGCCTTTCCCCTTCTTATGTATTTTTTTTTATGTATTCTTGAAGAGTATTCATTTGGTGCTATTTGAAGAAAAAAAATGAAAAAGAAAAAATATGTAAAAAATTATATAGCAAAAAAAAAAAAATACTACAAAAAAAAAAGAGGCATAATAACGCTTTGAAGAGCACATTAATGTGCAAACAGTGTCTCCCTTTTGCATGCTTTTTATATATTTGGATGCCGGCTTGTGCAATAGTCCACGCGGATAAAGAGAGTGCGCCCTCTATGTATACAAGCAATGGACGGAAAGCATGGAGTATTATAGGGCGCAAAAACTATAACAGCAAAGCCGGCCGGCAAAAGCATATTACATATAAGGGGGTTGGTTACTATAGCAACCGCCTCCTGGCCCCTTTTCTGTCTGACGTTATCGATCGAATAATGTACAAAAAGCCACCCCTCGTGATGCAGTACTCCGAATATATAATAGTACAGTACACAATCATTGATGGTGCATGCGTGCACGTTTTTCTTCGTGAAAGAAAACAAGGGGAAAAAGAAACGAACCCAACGTATATAGATATACGTATTTTGGTGCATGCAAACATACATTACATACATGCTCGTTCACTGCTGTATACTGTAATTATTTTTTCACTCCCTGATACTTCCTTATCACGAATAAAATTTAATGTAAATGAATAAAATACTAAACATCGCATTTTATAATTTCATTTATCATGTACTGTACCCATAATATATTAAATATAACAAAAATATAATATGAATAATTATTATTATACATTTATTCATGACAATAAAAATTGTTATGTTATGATGTCATTTCATGCACCCTTATTATTACTTTATAAAATATGTATGATGTGTGCATGTGTGTGCAAAATTTTTAAAGACGGGGAGAAATTTACGTAATAATATGAATTCATAGTATTTTTTTCATAGGGGGAAATTTGTCATATTTTCCATTATAAAGCAGCAGAAAAAAAAAAAAAAAAAAAAAAACTAAAACTTGAATATTATAAAGTAAGTTAAATAAATGCAGCAGAACAGACATATTTTTAGTTTTGACGATCGAGAATTATAAGATCTACGCAGTAAATCTGTGCGTGCCTGCATGCTACCCTATATTTGTGTACTGTGAAAATCTTCTTCTCTTCCACCTTACCTGCCTTGTGGCTTGATCCTTATGACCTTGAGGTAGGCCTCCAACTTGATACGCATTTCTCATGAAGAAACTAAAAATAAGCAACACAGCACCTCCAAAATAACATTTCCAGTAGCAAGATATTTATATTTTATAAACTTAAATATTGATAAATTTTTTCTACTTATTTCAAAGTTTTAAAATTGTTTTATTACAACAATATTGATGTGTAGTATTCTAAATAAATAGTTATGTCAAAATAATAGCACTTCAATTTACACATACTTGACAACATAGTTTTTGTGTCCCTTACCCTCCTCTCTTACGTTGCTAGTGATTTTTAGTGTCGTAATTTTAGTCAGTAGAGAAGTGTTAGGCAAAGCTCTTTAAAAGCCCTCTTGTTAGTAGTCTATTAACCACTGCAGTAGACAATAGACAAAACTTTAGGAAAGCAGAGAGCATAAACAAGCACTTTAGGTGTCAATCTTATGCGTGCTACTTGTTGGGGTCTAATTTTCTTCCTTTCCCTCGTAATTCTCTACCTCTAACGTGATGCTCATGATGAAGTATGGGATTTAAAAGAGCCAAGATTTTGGGGGAGGCATTTTTTTTCTTCTCATCTTTACCATTAAGTTGTCACACAACTGTATATTTTTTTTTGTCATAAGAGTAGAGAAGGAAGAAATATATTATTTTTACTTTATCAAATACCCTTCTTTGAATATATACCAGCTCTCTAAATAGGAAATAGAAATATATGACTTGATTAAAAAATATATATAGTTGCGAGATTTGAGATTCCTGAGAAAAATAAGCAGGTGTAAATATTTCTCTCCCTCTTCCAAAACCATTCTTCCTATTTAGTAATCTTATTTATGTTTAACTCGAAATGAAAATTAATATTGATATATTTATGTTATCATAAAAAATAATAAAGTTATATTAAAAATAAGATTTTTTTTTTCTTCATTCTTCGTACTGTCATATACATGCTATATACAGTAAAGAGGGGAATTGTTATTATTATTAATATTCAATGCACGGATAATGTATAGCAAAAGAACGTAATATACAACGGAAACGCTGTGGTATAAACAGTTGGGGATCTATAAGGGCGGTATTCTAATGTCAAGAAGTTCAAAATGTTTAGAGTTGAGAAAGAAGAAGAAGAATTAAAAAAAAAAAAAGAGGCACCATGTGTACGCCTCTTCTGATGTTGATGAAGCTCACGCCCTGCCGCCGCCGCGCTTCGTCGCTCTCGAAAAACGGACCTTTTGTATTATAGCTCGTGCTTACTCTGACAGTACTAAATAATATTTGCATATATCTCTCAGTTGCTCACGATCTTATATAGAAGAAGAACAAAAATGTTGCCCTTTTGCCCTAGCATATCCAATTAGCTTTGCTTACTCATTCGGAACATCTCTCTTGCTCTGTTATTGTTTATAGAAAACGGAGATCAACATTATAATATTATTAATTTTTATATTTGGTAAACGATTCGTGATTAAGTAGTTTTTGGCTACTGAAACAGAAAAGCTACTGTTTTTTTATAAATTATATTATAGAAATAAGCCTTTTTTTTTTTTTTTTTTTTTTTTTTTTTTTTTGCAAGAAGTTTCAAGTTAAATAAATTTTTATTTGCGTCACTATAATGCGTAATTACAATCGTCTGAAAAATTATTACAGCATCAGTCTCGATCGGAATACTAAAATTTAGATTTATTTACTCAGTTTGAAAAGTAGATCGTATTCTATGTAAAGACATAAAATATTAATACGCTGTACATAAGTACAATGCCAGTGCTTTATCAATCCGCGTACTCTTTTATTATTTTTATTTTTTTCTTATACTGTAGTTCCCCCTCTTGTACTAAACACACACTTCTTTTTAACATTCCTTTGCGAATAGCAATAAAAAATAAATCAAGTCTTATATACTGCATGCATGATGTTATCACTTTACATTATATATCCAAGCAATTAAATTTTAATCTGCAAAATCTTTCTTTTATTTTTCGCGGTATACTTTTTAGAATATATGTAACAACATATTATTACGTATATATATACTCATGTACTCATGTACAATAATAATACCATGCAAAGTATAATACTTATGACGCATATTATTTTTAAACCTTATTACTATATAGAAGAAAAACAAAAGTGGTGAAATTGCATACACGTGCTAGTTATTAATTAATGACACACCAGGTAGAGTGACGCCAATTTTTTATTATTACTTATTATTTTTGCTCGCTTCTGGGTTTCGGATAGGAAGGAGAAAAATAAGTGAATGATGTAAGAATATTCGCCTCACTGTCGTCTTTCTTTGCGATCTAATATGAAATATAATCTGTTGTAACCTGAGATGTAATAGCAATAATAATATTATATATATTTTTATTATACGTTGTGTGTTGTTGAATATCACGTGTATGTGTCCCGATGCGCCACTCATGCTTTAGTAAAAAGATGCTTCACCACGCCTGCTTTTAACATTAGACGCAATTTTTTTTTTTTTTTTTTTTTTTTCATTTCTTAAAAAATAATTTATTATTTATGAAATATTGTCCTTGGACATCATGTCATTCAATTTAACAAGGAAGTCTCTTGTCTGTAACACTTTAATTTAAGTATGATTAAAATTGATAGAATTGTTCTAGTTAATATATTATTTGCACTATAAGTATAAGATAAAAATATATTATGTATCTTATTTTCATGATTTTTTATTTTTTTTTTTTTTTTAACTAATTTTAGACATATTTTAGATATTTTTAAAAGTGAATTTTTGACGTGATGATTTAGTCATATATTTAGACATTCATTTATTCAATATTTTTAGTAAATGTTTTTATTTAATGGTAAATGTTGCCAAGTAAATGTCATACTAGATGAAATTAGACCATCCTTTATATTTTATAAACCAAGTAAGATGCATTTAACATTTGGGTCAAATTTTTTTTTTTTTTTTTTTAAATCTCAAGGTGTGTGTAATTAATCATAATTCTTCTTGATCTTTTTATTTTTTATGCGGGAAATGTAAATAAATACGTAATGTTGTTAAAAATATATGTCCTTGAATATCAAGTATTCCATTAAATAATTAGTAATTACTAACTTATTAATGAATATTTACGTCTTATTACAACAAAATACGTTTATGCTTATTAACTTAATTATTTTATAACTATTAATAGTATGGTATTTTATTACGTTTTATACATAATTGATTGCATTATTGCAACACAGGCATGTTATTTTCGTGCGTAGAAAAGAGAAGAGAGGCGTTACTAAAAATAATGCACGCGCTGCAGTTTTTTATTTTATTTATTTTTTTATTTTAAGAGAGGGATGATAGACAGTTGTTGTTTTTTAATTTGCGTGCATCAATTGTGTGCAACTTTATACTGTATTTTTCTTTTGTATTTCTGATGTTAATTATTGTTTGTTGTTTGTAATGTTACGTATCGATGCGTGACGACGCTCCCACGGCTTCACCTTTATATGTCTGCGGTTCAAATCCCGACTGTCGTCTCCTCGTCAAGATGCGTTTTTCTCTTTGCCTTGAATAACCAGCTTCGATTCCATTTTGCGACCTCATAATATATATATGAAACTTGTGTGGAAATGTGATACCCGATGTGGTTTGAATTTTATACTTGCAAATCTGCTGTTGTTACTTTTTACAATACCCTTTTTACCTACATCACACATACGTTATAATATGTATGTCGTAAAGAAGTGGTTTTCATCAATATAATATAAGATTTCAAACGTCGAATAAACATAATCATTATATATATAATAAACTTATTTATTTGTAATCTTCATGCAGTTAATTAACATTTTATTTGTTGAACACGCAAATAAAATAAATTTTATTGTTACATGATTTTTCTACTATTATTATTATTTTTCCCTAACAGATTTGTAAATAACTTAAAGGCTTCCTATTTAGAATCAATAAAAATCGTAATTATTCATCTTTATTTGGATGTGTAAATTGCATTGTAGTTTAATATTTCCCACGTTTAGAAAATGGCACTTTAGAGATTGTCAATATTTTTCAAATCAAATATTGCTTAATTTTCGTCGCTGTGAAAATTTAATAAGTGCGAGATAACCGTACAAAAATAAATAAATAATTAACTGTAATAAGATTAACAATGTATTAATTAAAAATTTGGCCTGTTGTGTGTGTTATACATCTTGTGAGATAAAGTAAGACAATATCAGAGAGTACTGGAGTATCAAAAGGGTCTTGTGGTTTTTGTCACATGACTCAATGTGGGAATAAGCTTATTTGCGCACCGGCAAAGAAGACTTTTTTTTTTTTTTTTTTAATACGTCACACCCTTGGGTGGAGTTTTAATATTTAAAGAAGTATCCTTGCCCCTCTTTTTCTTTTTTAACTATTTCTCCAGGCTACAGGTGTATTTTGATCTCCATGTCATGGGGCGCCACTATATGTGAGTAACCCACTACGGCAAAAATGTCACTATAAAGTGACGACATTTTTTTTTATATATATATTGAGGGATATGATACCACCCACCTTCGAGACCCCCCCCCCCTCTCTTTCTCTACATCTCTCTCTCGAACTCCATGGCCCCCCTCTTGTACACTGGAAGCTCCTCTTGGCATCTCAGACCATGATATTATATGTATTAATATATTTATACATAGGGGGACCCGTAGATATAAAGTGGGGAGGGAGGGTACTTATAAATATGAGATCGCCAATGAAGCTCGCAGACGTCGCAAGTAATAGTGAAGTGATCAAGTATGGCAGACGAAGTCAATCAACAGGTAGTGTTATCTACTACTATTACTACGTAGTACTACTATTATTACTACTTCATAATGTGATGTGTGATCCTCTTATTTTTGTTCTATTTTTAAATAAGAGAGGGAAGGAAAATTGTGATGAAATTAAGTGAGAGTGCCCAATTTGTTTAAAGTGGTTCTTCCGTTTTACACTTTAAACGTTTAGTTTCACATAACTATTTAAACTAAAATAATACGTTCTATTTTTTTAATTAAAAGAAAACATTTTTTTAATGCTGTTCTCTTTCAATCACCAATAGTGACATGGTATTTGTTTTGTTATACACTATTAGTTCCTGCTTCAAAAATGGTTTACATTGACTTATTGAGCTATATATTTAATTTTACGTATTTATTTTGCCATTTCTAAAATGTTTATGCAAAGCAATTGACGAGCGTGTATAATGCTGTTTGTGTGTGGTTAGTGAATTTTTCTCGCATGGTTGACGTGTTCTCCATGGCTAGGAAAGTGTTATTTTGCGAGATTTTGGTTGTGCTAAGTTGTGCTGGTTGTATATGTTGGCAGGCACAGCAGGCCGCAGACGCCCCCGCTGCCACCTCAGACGCCCCTGCAGAAAGCAGCGACGCCAAAGAAGAAGCCCCCAAGCAGGTGCGTGCGTCACTAAAATGTCATTTCTCATGTTTAACCTCATCTTCTTACATATATTTGTTATGTAAAATTTTAAATATTCACGCCCTTTGCTAAAAGAATACCGAAAAAAAACATTCAAATTTAAATTTATAATTTTATCAATTACGTCACGATTTTATTCACTTTTTTTTTATTATTATTTAATGTATGCCATCGTATTTTATGACGTGAATTAATTTTGCGAAATTACTTTTATTAGATTTGAGAGTTGCATTACTGATAATGAAAGATTAAATTGTTTAATTTTGGAATTAAAATTATATGTGATGTGTACTTATATTTTAATTACATTGGAATTAAAGGCTTTGTTTTGCATTGCAGGAGGCTGAAGCTAAGCCTGAGGAGAAGCCTGTAGAATCTGAGACCAAGGAAGACACACCCAAGGTATACTTTTTCTTTCACCTAAATCGTTTTTTTTTTTTTTTTTTTTTTTTAAATACTTTTGTTTGTTTTTATATAATATATAATATATATTTTCTATTTATTTGATTTTCTTATAGAATAAAAACCATAGAGGCAATTTTCAGCAGTGTAAATATATTATACTGATTCTGTTTTTAGGCTGCCGAGCCTGAAACCAAGAAGGAAGAAGAGGTGCCACCCCCACTTCCCAGCACCCCACCTCCAGCTGAGAATGTAGCAGAAGCCAAACCTGCTGAACTTTCCGTGCCTGCAGTCACTGTGCAACCTGCCACACCCACCCCAGCCCCTGCAGTACAGGAAGAGACACCAGCCCCTGAACCTGAACAACCAGCAGTCGTGGAGGAGGTCAAACAAGAGGTTAGTCAAATTTTAATGAATTTATTTATACATATATTTAATTTTTGTACAGCTTGCTATGATGTAAATGCAACAGGGTAATTTGCGTCTGAAATATTATGTTGTTCACTTCTGCTCCTGAGCAAGTTATTCACTATACAGTTTTTTTTTTAAGTATGGTAATGAATAAATTACTGTTCTACTGTAAAATTGTAATATTTGATAAATTGGATAGCTATAGGTAGTACAAAACAAATCAGGTATAAGGCTATAAAACTAATGGTTGCTTGTTCTATAGGTTGCTGTCCCTGAAGTAAGCCAAGAGCCTGAGGCTGCTGCTGTTGTTGTTGAGGAGAGCAAAGTGGAAGAGAGTGCAGCCCCAGCTGCAGCTGAGACTACACCTGCAGAACCAGAAGCTGTCCCTGAGCAGATAGAGAGTGCACCTGAACCAGTAGCTGCCGAACCTGAGGTAAATTTGTGTTATTTTTTACTTTTAGCAGTAGAAATTGGATTTTTATTTGTTGACAATGTGTTCTAATACAAATGTATTCTATAGGTGAGTGAGGAGAAGAAGGTCGAAGAGGAAGTAGTAGTTGCCGAGGCCAGTGCTGCAGAGGTTAGTGAACCTGAGAGTGAACAACCAGCACCAACCCCAGAGGCTGCAGAGCCTGAAGAGAAGAAGGAGGAAGAACAGAGTGAACAGGTAAATTACTCCATTAGCAGCTCATCATAAATTTAGTAACGCTAATTCAACATGAATCAATTGGACAACTTTCTATTTATGTGAAAATTAAGATCTTCTTAAACACAAGTTAACAAGATGATGTCACTTTGTAAGTAAGGGAAAGTCATACATTTCAATTAGTAATATGTTTAAGTAATAGCACTAGTCCAATTCTTATACACAGCTGCCATCTAAATACATGAAGCCATTATCACAACTGCTGTACTTAAACCCACTTGATACAGTTCTACATTAGGCTTAATCAAAATAAATGTGATTTATTATTGCAAACGAAAGCCGACAATGACCTTGATCTATATGACTTGATTTTTTGTATGTACAGTTTATTATGTATTTTATTTGAGAGGTCATGAAGCCGTATTTGATTTGTCAGATTTGGTAACACCTGATGTCAAAGTATTTTGTATTAAGTGCTTGTGAATGTTTTCTTATTAAAACTTTTTTTTTTTCTTCATTTTGTAAGTTTTCTGATTGTTCTCTTTTAGTCTTCACGTGCAATTAATTAATTTTTAGTATAATTTTGTTTCAATTGGTTCTCATTAAATTCAATTTACTAATGCAAGTATTATTTATATTTCAGGTGGAAGAGAGCAGTGCAGTGCAGACAGAAGCTGCAGCCCCAGAGGCTGACCAACCAGCCAAGGTGGAGGAATAAGAAGCATACAAAAACTAGTGCTCCACCTAAAATGGGGACCAAATCCCCCCCACCTTATCTCATTGGACTTTATTTGTGCCCATATCTTTGTACCACAGGGGCCACAGTTAATTAAATAAAATATCACACTGGTGAAGAAGACGAAGAAAAATACTCAACGATTTTTAAGATTTACTTCATTTTGTGTCTGCCACTGAGCTCAAGCATAAATAGTTATGCCAATAACACAAGTGTCTTTTGTCTCTTTATAATAATATCATAAATAAATAATATACATCGACCTTTTGTTACTGGACATATGCACACAAAATATAATACATATATATCAAACATTAGTTTTGTTCTTATATTTTTTGTAAATTATGATTGAATAAAAAATGTTGAGATAAAAAAATAAATAACATTAAAAGAAGAAAAAAAAAATGAAAAATGTGCTTTTTGTCATAGGGAATGGGTTTTTCTATTTTTAGCTCTTAAGTTTTGTTGTGTAGAATATTTAAAGAAAAAAAGAAAAAGAAACATTTTGCATATATACATACATAGTTCTTTTTGTAAGAAATTTTTTCATGGACTATTTTCATAAAAATGTTTTTTGTAATTTGTAATATTTAAATGTTTGTAACGTTAAAATGAAAAAATTAATTTTTATATTTCATTAAGATTTTGAGAAAAAAAAAATCCTTGTTTATATCAAAAAAACGTAAATAAAATGTAGTTGTAGTTTTTAAGTATTAGTAATTTTCATCAATTTTATACAAAAGATAAGAAAAAATTAGAACTTTTTGAAATGATATCTTTAGAAAAATATTTAATCTTCTCATGCTGGCAGCTCAAATGTGTATAGTATAAAAATAAAATTAATAAAAAATAAAAAAAATGAAAAAAGAAAAAAAAAATGTAGGAAAATTTTATATCATTTTTGTGGTAGTAAAAATATTTTGGAGATGAACGGAATGGTGCGTGTGCATTTGGTGTAATATCATATGCACATGATTTAAAAGAGGAAGCATGTATGTGCTAAAATTTTGGATGGGGGCCACAAAGAGTCTGATCGAAATTGAACAGTTGCTGTGATCGTTTTCTTTTTAGCTGTAAACGCTCTGTTCTTTGTAAGGCATAGTTTTAGTATACTTCAACTCTCTTGTAATTATACTTTATTCTTTGCCTATAGTAGTATGCTTCATAAATATTTTATATTCCACAATGCAGAACAATATGTTTAATTTTTTTTTGGCTTAATATTATTTCCGAAAATAGTTGGTAGAGATTAGAGCACGTTGAATTGAAAATTAATAAAACGCGAAAATTCTCTAATTTAAATAGTAAATTGGGACAAGGGATCAAATATTCTAGCTTTAGCTAGTTAAAAAGTAGACGTTAAAGGGATGGAGGTATAGTGTCAAAATAAAATACGATGTGCCTAGCATCTCACGTTCTCACACTACGTCAAAGACACAACATTATAAAACAGCATCAGACTTACTCTTTGCCTTAGACCGGTTTTTATTTTTTTAAGTAGGTTATACTAGAGGTGCTTAATATATTTGAAGAGCGTGTATCCTGTCCTTAATTATTTGTAATATGCAACTGATCATTGGATCATTGATATATTAAATTAAAAAAAAAAAAATCTTTTGTTAATTTGAGTAATTTAATATTAAAAACAAAAAGTATGTTCCATCCATTTCATATTATTTTAAATTTTTTTCTCTTGTAAACAGATGTAAAAAATTTCAATACCAAAATAGATTTTTAAGTTAATTTTTGAAACTTTGGTTAAAATAATTGTATACAATATTATAATAAATTAATTAATATTAGAAGTCTATTTGATACAATAATTTTAAACTCTGTTTGATTATAAATTATAAATATTATGCAACATTGAATATACATACAATTATATGATAAATAAAATAATAAATAAATAAAAATGAGACTATTTAATGCATTACACAACCATACACTCTTTATAAATAGAATTTGGATTTACCTGATATCCTATTAATTTTATTTTGTTTTTCATTAAACAAAATACAAATCACACACACACACAAAAAAAAAAAAAAAAAAAAAATTGTAATTAACTGAATTTTAACACTACATTTCCCCCCTTTTAAATTCTAAAGTTAGCTGCTGCACCAAAGTTTAGAATTTTTTATTCAAGGGATGAATTTAAATAGTGAACAAAAATGATACATCAATATACAGCAATAATTTAATTGAGAATCATGTAATTGAAGGGATTGTTTTGATTTATCGAATTACTTCTGTACGAGTAAAATATAAAATCCATAGAAAACATTGCTGTGGAGATGCAATAAGAAGATCAATTTATTTCAGTGCTTTTTTCATTCTAAGAATTAAGCTCTTCCAATTAAAGCTTGCAAATTTATTGTCCAAGACGAAATTTTTTAATTTTTACTTTCATTTTTTACTATCGGGCTGGCCAACATGATAAAATTTCTCAAATATTAGCGCCAGAAGACCATGTTGAACTTTTGTCCAATCACAATTCAGTAAACCAACCACGCTAACCTTTTTTCGTTCGTCCATTGTTAAGTGTTTACATCGCACATGCTTCATGTTTAATTGGAGTTGTTATAATATAAATTCTCGTAATTACGTGAAAATTAATAACTAAAGACTGCAAAAGAAAGCCAATAACAATGGCTGAATCTCTAGAGCATCAAATGGAGAGCATGCCAACTACAAGCAAGGAGGATGAACCCCAAAGTGTCAATGTTTCTAATCTGCCTGGCTTGTTACCTCATAATGATGCTCCAACTCCAAAGAAGAGCCCAGTGTGTTTGATAGTTTTAGGAATGGCAGGATCTGGTAAAACTTCACTCGTCCAGAGACTGACAGCAGACTTGACTTTGTTGAATAAGCCGCCTTATGTTATAAACTTGGATCCAGCTTGCTTGGACGTTCCATATCCAGCAAACATAGGTGCTGATTTTGTTTTACATACACTTGATTATTTTTTTTGCTCAGTAGTTTCATGTGTAAGATGTATGATTATGAGGTATGACTGATTTTACATTGTATTTTGAAGAGCAACATTTCCTTTTCAGGCTTATATAACTCTAAAGCTTCACGTTCACTCTTTATGCATCAGCATATATGTATGCAGGGAAATTGTATGCAGTATAAAATGACTGTTCCCTATATTACATACAATCTGTACCATGTACAATATGGCTCACATATTTATGTACGTACAGCTCTGGCCAAAAGTTCCCACATGATTTGCATGCAACCCGCAACCACTTGATGTACGTTAGGTATGTTATCTTTATGAGAAAACGCAGCTGTTGCCGCTGCCCTGTTCGGGAACTTTTGGCCAGAGCGGTACAATATAGCATGATCATTCATGCTACCATTATTTGACATTCACACATTTCATAATGTATACATGAATGAAAATGTACACTGGTCCTGAATAAATCTGACTGCTTGCGTTAAAGTTTTTCCATAATATATTTAACATTTGGAGATATTAACACTTCGCAGTCAGATTTATTTGGGACCAGTATACATAAAAGTGTCATAATTTATTTTATTATGGTTTCAGATATCAGAGACTCTGTAAAATTCAAAGAAGTTATGAAACAATACAATCTAGGACCCAATGGAGGAATCGTTACAGCTCTCAACCTTTTTGCTACAAAGTTCCCTCAAGTTGTATCATTACTTGATAAACGTTCAGCAGAATATGAACTTGCTATTATTGATACTCCAGGTAAAATTAATATTTGTCTTATAACAAAAATATAATCGGTACAGTATATAGGCCTATATATTGATGCCTCCACGTTAAAAGTGAATATTAAATTTACACTTTCCAGATTTCCAACAAAACAACTATCTACACTTTCCGCCACCGAGCATCTGCAATGTTAAGCTTATGGCCGCTAGTCGAGTTACAGCGCTGCTCGGAAAGTGTAGATAGTCGTTTTGTCGGAAATCTGGGGCTCGCTTACTATTACCCTAATTCTTAATGTTGTTGCCTAACAGGTCAGATCGAAGTTTTCACGTGGTCAGCATCTGGCACGATCATCACAGAATCCTTAGCATCTGCTTTCCCTACCGTGGTGTTGTACGTCATGGATACTGTCCGCAGCTCTAATCCTATCACTTTCATGTCCAACATGCTCTATGCCTGCTCCATCCTCTACAAGACAAAACTACCTTTTATTGTGGCAATGAATAAGGTTTGTAATGCTTTAAATTTCATAGAATAATTTTTATTCTAAGAACCTGTTGATGTACAATTTTCTTGTATTTGATTGTAAGAGAAATATGAGTAAATATTTTATTTTGAATTCATTTAGTCATCTACTAGTATTGAAATTGTTAAAATTGTAGAATTTTAGTAACAATGTCTGAAGCCTAAAGACCCTTAAAAGAGGAGCAACAACCTCATTTTGGAGGCTGATCTGCTTGGTGCTGTTGTGGCTCAGCATACCCAAATTTGCTTAATCACAGCATAAAAGCATGAGCTTGCTGCATTTTTATGGCACCTTACACTCGAGTTCATCAGCTTCTGTAGCTCTAACACTGCCCTGAACATCCCTAAGTTATGGTAGTTTAAAACTTGCTTTGATGTCTTGCTTGGGTCACTAGTGGATCCCTAGCAGCAAGCATACAATGATGTCATTTCTTTCTACCCTTGGCAGTAATAATCAATTTTTGTGGGTTGAGTGAAATCAAGAAAAATTTAGAGAAGCCTGTGCCCTGTGCAACAGAAGCTGATAAACTTGATTACAACAAAAATACTCCACATACCAGTACACTAATTTTACACTTCTTAAATATTAATTTTATTATATTTTACTGTATCTTTCTTGGAAACCTTTATTTTTTTATTTAACATAAGCAAAATAATATATTAAAATGAAGATTTTTGTTTTTTCCCTCTTTCCAGACTGATATTGTAGATCATGGTTTTGCTGTAGAATGGATGAATGACTTTGAAGTATTCCAAGAAGCTCTTGAGTCTGAGACATCCTACATGTCCACCTTGACTCGTACCATGTCTCTCACACTGGATGAATTTTACCACAATTTGCGCTCAGTGGGAGTGTCCGCTGCGACAGGAGATGGCATTGGAGGGTTACTGGAGGCAATCAAAGATGCAGCTAAGGAATATGAAGAGTAAGTTTAGATTGGATTGGAAGAGTTAAGTTTTTATGAGCTAGTAGTTCTAATTAAATGAAATTTGTGTAAAACTTTTCATTGTTTCTACTCTTGAGAAAACTGGTTGTTGATTTCGTAATTTGCTTGTTATCAGGGACTATCTGGCAGATTTACTGCAAAGTAGAAAGGAGGCAGAGGTCGCAGATGCAGTGAAAAGAGAGGAACAGCTGAGACAAGCTGCCATGGCTCCAGGTGAAGGGAGCTCTGTTTCCTTGATCACGTCTGTGCCTGCATGTCAAGGTCTGGCTGACATCTACCTCAGGCACCCTGGCAATGAGAGCAGTGATGAAGAGGAGGGGACAGAGAAGAGGCCAGGAGAGGATGATGATGGTTAGTAAAATTTATAGTTATGCTTGCTGTCAAAGAGCTTAAGTCATTTCTGAATGTAATACAATAAAATTAGTTGACGTGCACTTTGACTGACACCAGTGCAAAATACATGTTATGAGAGTGCATCATCCAGCTAAAGCACAAACAGTACTACATGTGGGTATTTTACTTGTTAGTGTAGAAACACAATAGGCATGATGTCTCACTTCCCTCAAGTAAGTTGTTGCTAAAGACATGAGCATTCACCTGCTTGCAGGTGAACGTTATCGACTTTTAACTTAATTGCTGATATTTTGTTTAAACAATTTTTTCTCAAAAGATGGAGACACTAAATTTCTAAGTTTCTTCACTAAGTTTCTTAAATAAAATTATTAATATAAAACACTGAAGGGTCAAGTAATTGTTGCAATACCAGTAATATTACTTAAATTGTATCTATAATTTAAATTTCTTAATTTGTGTCTTTCAGATGAAGATACAACTCTTCCATCTATGAGTCAAATCATGCAGACACAGAGATCCTCCCAGCAGCGCAGAGCACAAAATGTATCTCAACCTCAGTGAACCTGGACTAAAAATCTATAAAACATTGCAAAGCTTTGAATGATAATATGTACAGATATTTAAAAATCTTCATTCTTACGTCAGAATTTATATGAAGTATCATTAAATCTCTTTGGTACTAAAACAATAGGATAGAAATAGAACGAGAGAAATTAGAGCACCGTGTATTGAAAGATAATGAAAAGCGAAGTTCTATCTAATTTTGATAGTTAATGTGGTAGGAATTCGAATTAATTTGAATCCCTATCCTCATTAGCTGTAAAATGAGAGAACGTGGCTTTGCATTATCTTTCAATAGGCTATACAGTGCTCTGGTTTCTCTCATTCTATTTCTATTCTATTGTTTTAGTAGCATTAACCACGATGTTTTTTTCATGTATTTATATTAAATCTCTTTGGTACAGTAAATTAAATAAAAATCATAACAGTAAAAACTAAAATTTGTTTTCAAAAACTATCAGAATTATTTTAGTCTCAATTAAATAGTAATGTTTAATTAACTAAGATGCAGTGCTTTTGTCAGTGATGGTACTTTTTACACAAATATCAATTTACGAAGCTTGGTGCAATTTAAATACATTAGGCACCAGTACATAACAAATTTCTTTGTCAATAAGTATATCGTTCTCCAGTATCTTCAGTGCTGCAGGAAAGTTTTGATATGCAGGTCATAATCTGTAAGTATTTGTATTTATTTTCTTAAACTATGATTCACAATAAAACATTATTTTATAATTCTAATTATTTTCTATTTAAAATTAAAAAAAAAAAAAAAAAAAAAACTATCAATGTTTAGCTCTTATGATCCATTTATTAAATACTTCTAACTACTTCCGTATCATGATTTCATCCAGTTTTAAGGTATTATGTTCTTCCCGCATCTCTTGAGTAATTTACCTCTTCATTCTCTTCTTACTTTATAGCACAGTAATTAAACAGTATGTTATCTCCTATACTGAGAATGTCAGATCGGTTCCGTGCGCCAATTGCGACTTGTGGAATCGGTATTAACTAGACGCCGTCATTTGAAGTAACGTTACGCGTCTAGGCGGAACCGATCTGACATTCTAGTATAGGAGATAACATACTGTTTAATTACTGTGACTTTATAGTTGAAGATAAAAGGAAGGGAGGGGAAAGAAAAAAGTGTTGAGAGATATTAAGATTGTTCTTAAACTCTGGTTTTGAGCTTTGGAACTTGAAAAAATTACAATAATTTAAAGTTTTTTTTTAAGTGCGTTTGCACATGTTTGGGGAGGCAAGGTAACAGGGTTTATGAACAAACCTAATAATTTTATACTGCCATTATTATTATTTTAAATTATGTTACTATTATTACAATACCTATACTTATTTTCAATGACATGATACTGAAGCAGTACACAGTTTCAAATGGAATGGAAACATAGAGTAGGGTGGGTGGTGGTGCATCCAGCATGGCAGGTATATCTCCCGAGATCAATTGTAGATTTTTAATTACTACGTTTTTCATTTGTTAGGCAACAGGAAATGAATTTTAACATCTGAGTATTGTTGTTTACATTTTTTATTATTATTATTAAATGTTACATACATTTGATATGATATTATCTTAGTTGTACATTCAGTAGTTGATTTTTTTTTTAATCTAAGATTGTAAAAACACACATGAATACAAAATGAATGACTAAACTTTTACTCATAATCTGCATTTTATTGCAGACAAATTAGAGATAATTGAAATCGACCTTTAAAGCTTCAATACCAATTTTTTTGCATGACTAAACATACAAAATGATTTTAACTAATTATGAAGAGATTTTTAACTCTAAGATTAATTAAATTTATGGTTTTATGAGTTTTTTTTTTTATGATTTTTTTTTATTTTTTTATTTTAGTTTTGAATAAAATTTATAGGTGGTTTAAGGAAGTAGGTGACTGACTGATATCTCAGAAACTGAACAGTCGCAAAATATAATAGTAACACAAAATAAAGATGACATTTTACTTAAAAGTTTAGTTATTTTACAAACATGCAAACCAGATAAAATATTGAAGTTATTATTTGACTTTAAAGATAGCACAGATATGTCAAATCACCAAATTTTAAGACAAATTATAATTTTTTTTTCCAAAATAAAAATATTCTCAAAACTTTTATTCTTCTGTTTATTCGTTAAATTGTATTTGAAAATTATAGTATTGGTTTCGGATGCATAAATAATGTGGAAAGAATTATTATGAAAATAAAGTTCCTCATTAGACTAAGTCAGTCACCCTTAACGTTAACTTAGAAATTAAATTCGATTTAATGTCTCAGTCTAGGGCAGCCACTCAGCATCCTTCTCACTGTCTACAGTCAGGCTCCCACTTGGGCTACCATTGACGCGATTGTAAACATTTCTGGCTCCATTAGCCACAGTCTCAATCCCATCCCCAATTTTCTCTCCAGCCTTGCGTACCACATTAGCCACAGAACCCGCGGTGAAAGTGGTCTCATCGATATTGATGGCCACTCCGGTCTCCTCCGCCAAGGGAGATTTGCAGTCTTTCTGTTCTATGATGCTCAAATCATGAGGGTCGATTCCGTAGCTGCTCAACTTTGAACGGATCTATAACCAAACGATAACACAGAATATAGTAATTTTTAATTGTTAAGCATAAGTAAATAAACTATCATTTTTTATTCCACTATATGATAATTTATTGAAAATTAGATGCAATTGCTTTCATAATAATAAACAAAATAAAGGCATATCTCAAATTATTTTCTAGGGTAGTTTACAGGTTTGCATACTTTTGTCTTTCGTTATATAATGAATTAAAAATAATAATCATTTTTGTATACTTATAGAGACATTTCATATTACGCAACCTTTTTTTTCTTTATTTATATTGTAGTCAGGAAGAGGTTTTGAATAATTGAGTGTATACAGACAGGATGATATCCTAGAGGTTAGCCACATTATGTATATAAATCATAATAACAAAGTATATGTTGTCATTGACTAAGGAAATGTAACTTCCTTATGGTTCAAAAGTTCACTGCATCGAAAATACTTTATAGAATGTTGAAATTTACCTTATCAATGTAAGTCTTCTCGAGCGAGGGTGTTCGTGAGAGAATCGAGGCAGATTGGCGATTGGCGAACGCAAGACGTTGGCAGGTGAAGACTCCAGCATAAGTTTCATAGTCAGTCATAAACACTGTGTAAGCTGCATCGCCGGCAATACCTGTAAAACAAATTAATATTTAATATTAAACTAAAACTGTATTAACAATTTAATGTATAAGTTAAAAAATAGATATTATTTATAATTTTATTCGCCTAATGCAAAAATAAATCTAATCAAACGTCAAATCCATTAAAAGAAATTCAAATGAATTTTAATTCTTAACGGGACATGCAATAAAAAAAATGATAGAAAAAGTATTAATAAATAACCAAATTAAGTAAAGAGAGCTCAAAACTTGAACAAGATTGACTCATCCCTGAACCCTAAATTATCACAATTCTTTCATACTAAGAGTTATATAAAAACAAACACGACAACTCCGACCTCTATTACGTAACCTTTTCGGGTCGCGAGGTAATTTTGTTATTATATGAAATTGAAATAAATGTAAACAGTCATGTTGTCTAGACAAAACATATGCTGTAGTTTAAATCAGATAATTGATAATGATGCGGGCTCCCCCTCTATATATATAATGATGTTCTCCGTCTTTTAAGATCTACAGGAAGAGTGTCACAAAATGTCTATATATTAGTCACCCGCATTTCCTTCCCACTTTCAAAGTGATTTTATGAATTAAGTGTCAACAATTTAAAATTAAGAAAATACGTGTCACATAATGGATTAACTAAATTTACGTACTTTTTTATTGTATTTATTTATTTTTTTATCAATGAAGCGCGTGCAATAAATTTGTCCAAAATCCATCTTATTTGTAACTTAAAAATTGTAAATTCTCTTTCTGCCATAATAGAACACTTTAAAGACGAATAAATAATATAATATTGCTTTTCAAATGCGCGCTATATTTATTATTTTGTATACACAATATAATTAAGAATTTTTCTTCAATATTATGTAATTTTATAGAATATTAACGTTAGGAATGAGTCATTCAAAGTATAAAAAAAAAAAAAAAAAAATCGTGTCTTATGCAAGTTTGAATCAAACGCTGACGTTATGCTTTTTTTTTCTTTGCTACGCTACATTATAGCTATAAAATGCTGACGCTGCCATATTAACAATAGTTATTTCAATATCGTTTAATGAATATATTTTTGATAAAAGAAATAATTATCTTTTGATCATCAGACGTAATTGGCATCCTTATTTAACTGAGCGAAATCTCTGATTGTCAATTACTGCGAATCACAAGTAGCACTATAGAAAATACTTACTGAGAGGGAATTTAACTCTTAAACTGGCTGGTTGAGTACGATCAGGCTGTTTCAGAACACCAGTGTAGCGATAAACATGGTCCACACGTCCAATTCCTAACAAAAAGTGAACACTAGCTTGTTCAAGTCTAAGTTCTCCATCTGTAGTGCGAGTGAAGTTGTTGACGATACACGTACTTGCTGTGGAAGTCTTCTGAATCACGTACCATGTGCCCATGAACTGAAGCAAGCAAAACATTACATTATTTAACACTTATTCTGCAGTATATGTATGTATGACTAAATAGCATGAAGGAGAGAGAAGTACAGTATAATGACAAAGCACATACAAATACGTTTACTTTTCAATAAAGCAAAAAATAAGTGTGTATAGTGCATAATGATGTAATATGGCTTAAACAACAATAAACATATATGTAATAAAATATTCGTTACGCTGCGATTAAAAAAAGTGGGAGGAGGAAAGGCTAGGTGCTAGGTTACATGTACTTTAGTTGATAAAATTATATATATATATATATATATATATATATATATATATATATATAAACATTGATGAAATAATTATAATAAAATAATACCATTACTCATCAGGGTGAAAGAAAGAAAAAATTAACACAAGTAATTTTGTTGTTTCGTTTCAGAAACTATATAAAAGTGATTTCAATGAAACAATAAATGCAAAACTTTAATTAAATTTCGCGCTTGTTACATATAGCGATAATAGTTTTACGATTTCAAAAGTGTTATTATCATGAAAATCATAATATATTTTGTAAGTATATAATTGTTGTATAGTATACAACTAAATGCTGTATATATGTTGTAATTTAAATTTTAATGTATTGTCATCATACGCTCGGGTGATTGTATTTTATGTTTATTACTTTTTTGTTTACTTTATAGTTTTGTGCCAAAATAAACTTACTCTTCTGTTAAATTGTAATTATAATTACAACGACAAATAATGTAAAATTTAAATTTTACAAGCATTTATTATATTTAATTATTTTACGAGTACTTTTACAAAATTTATTTATTATTCTAAGATTAATTCTCTTTTTTCATGCGTGATGATTATCCTCTTTTTCAGTCCCAGACTTTTTTAAAAATTATTTCATTGTCGTAAATTTTAACCACGTTTTTGTGCGGCTCTCAGATAAGCAAAAATATGTTTTTGTCAAAAATGTTTTCTTACTTTCACGGACCCCCTACCCACTCTAGAAAGCTCAAAATATATTTTAAAAACGCGTAAATTCAACAAGGGCGTTTTCTGGCCCAGTTTTCATATTTTTATCTCGTTTCTATTTTTTTGTTCGATTTGTTAGTGAATTTTCTGGTATCCACTGTATTGTATAGGGTGATTGCATTCATGTTAAAGTCAACGCCATAAGTGAGTTCTAAATAACATTGGCCAGTATAGGAAAATTACATCTTTTCCCAGTTTAAAAATACCTAGTAATTTTTTTTGAGAGAATTGATACTATTAACAAGTTGAATAAGGTTTTCAATATGTGAGAAAAATAATAATGACAATTTTTTTTACTTATTTCCGAAGACAATAGCGAAATCCCACGTTTGTCATTATGCTAAGCAAATGTTATTCATTTCTCAAAATATGGCATCGAAGCGCATTTATTATGACGTAATGCGCACACACCCTGATGAGGATAAAAACGTTCCTACAAAAAAACCATTTGAATGTTACGCAAGGCAAAGAGGATTATATTTATTTGAAAGGGGTAGAAGAAAAGAAAAGTAAAGAAAAAAAGTAGTTTTTTTTTCTTCCTTCTTTTAAATCTTCCTTTTTCAAAAGAGATTTAAATTCTTTTTAAAGAAGTCACGAAGTGGTTTCTTTTGATGCTATATACTCGATCCTTTTCTTATATAAGCTTAGAAATTCCAACGCCTGCAATCTCCTCCCCTATGGCTGATGTCTGTTGCTAGGCAACTTACCTTGTTCATATCAAAGTTGGGCATGGAGTCGACCTGAGGACACGACCCCAGACTGTAGGAATGACCTTGGACACTACCGAGCACCGTGGCCAAAGCCAGCACCGCAATCACCGCGGACTTCATCTTCTGCTGGAAATAAGGAATTATTAGCGTTTAATTAACAATTAGATATGATCATCACGTATTCATTTTATTTCAGTAATTATTTACATCAGAAAAATTTGCAATCATGCTTGAACCGTTACTTGTTGCGATGTATAAAAATTGACGTCAGCATTATATAGGAGTGTCAGATGAACGTTAAAAAAACAAAACAATATACAAACGTGATTTGAAATTGCAAAATAAATATAGAAAAGCTTTGATATTTTGTATATAGAAAAATTATACAAATATCCCAATACTTGTAATTTGAGATTTTAATTGTTATTATGGACTTAAATTTTTAAATTATATTAATAATTAAAAGCCTACAAATTTACACCTTTTATAAAAAAGTGCTCATACTAAAATTTCAAATGTTAAATAGAAAGGAAATGACAATAAAATATTCACGTATGACCTCTAATGTTTTTTAGTGTCATTTTTTTATGATAATATAAACTAAATCATATGCAAATTTAGTCATATAGAAACCATTGACATCGTCTGGTTTAATAAAATATGGAACTTACCACCACACAATAATTTAAAATCACACACGTTCCTATGACGAGATCTGTAACTCGACTGAGGAGGTACCAAGGTTTGTGGAGAACTTATATGAAGTGGAGGGGTCGGACACTCGCGGCTCGCGGGTCAGATTCACTTACTAACTGACTGACTCACACACCACACCGTAGATATGATATAGGAGAGGGGGGATTAAATCAGTGCCCAAGGCTGCCTACTGGTTGTTACTATACACAGCATCATTGCTCTGTATCTAACAGAAACTGGTTTTCATTTTTAAATTACGTATCGCATGATTCAGCTTTTAGTAGTTCTTAGAATAAAAAGACGATGTATATTATCCATAAGTTAATGCAAGAAAATAATAATCGACAAATATACGTCATAAAACGCTTCCCGGAAGAGTCATCGTATAGGAAAGTATTATGAAGAAAAATTGTCTGGTGACCATATCAATTGTTTTCATATTTAATATTATAAACAATCATGAGCTAGCTTATGGTTGATGATTTAATTTATAGAGTACAGTAATTTTTTTATGCGTCATATATATATGATAGTTTAATTTGCTTTCGAAAAGATTCCATCCCCCTCAATCTATATACCAAAAATTCTTTGAGATAAAAAAATTACTCTATATTCTGAATTTCCATCACTATATTACTATACTCCCACAGCATTTTCATTGCTTATATTATAACATAACATAAGAAATTCTACCTTGTTTTAAAATAAAAAAAATCATAAGTTTTAAGTGAACTGTATTTCGATTTTAGCAAGTTATAGAATATGTTGCCGACAAAAAATAATAATAATAATACTAAAAATAGTATATCTATACAATAAAATAAAATAGATTCAATCGATCCTTTTTGCATTTTCAAATGAAATTTAAATAATTTTTATACGTGCAGAGCATTAAAATCAGACCTTTTTTCTTTTATTTCTTCCATTCTCGATATAGCAGAGTTGCAGATGAGTATATCGTAAATTTATTATAATTATATTCTCCTTTTTTGTTCCCATATAGAATAAAGAGCATTGAGTGATGTGTATGCGCATTTTGCTTTGAAGAAAGAAAAAAAAAAAGGAGTAAAAAGCATTTTTACAATCTTAAAAGGAAAAAATAAAATAAAATAAAGCAAGGCTGATACACATAAGTATGGGTGTATCATCTCGCCCCACACATAATGCAGAAATGTGAGAAACGTGCTCTCTCTTGTGCAACATTATCAATAACTTTCTTTATGACAGCGATGCAACGTTGCAAGCAAGTATTTTGCTGAAGGGTGTTTATTGCGTTTTATACTGCAGCTTTGATATCTTCAATCATGAGTATAATATACGATCCCAAACACATAGCTTATAATATGTAATTTATTTTTCATATTAAACTATGTAATGGCAAGAGCATCGCGGTCATGCAGCTGCAAGGGATAAAAATATAATTATATAACAAACAACTTTTCACGTCACTTGCATTTAACAATAAGATTTTACCAATTATATTATGCTTTTGAGAACAAAGCAGATCTTCAATGTATTTTATTGACAAATCTATTATTACATCGGAAAATACAAAGTATTCCAATTAAACTCGCGACTTTTCCTTTGCTCTTTATAACTTTTGTAAGTATGATCTCTGGCAGTGACACCACCCATAGTGGCAGCAATTTTATCAATTATGAGACTTCGAAGCGGTCAGTGGCTTTATATATAATGACGTCACCTATAGCTATAATGTATGTATAATAATCTACGCACTTTGGTGTGATGTCCATGAATTATTGTCACATAAAGAGACCATATTAAATAAAGATAAATAATATATATATATAGAGAAGATTTTATATTATTAGTGCTCATTTCTTTCTATCGCTCATATTACGTACATAATATTAAATTAACATTGATTTGAGAGTATAAAACTGATGCCTTTGCATTGAAAATAAGTTTATAAAGTTGGTAATTTTTGATATAAAAGTGTTATATGGACGCTCTCTTCATTTTAACAAAGTCTATATATAATGTAGATTTTTTTTTTTTTTTTTTTGAAAATTGCATCTATTGTGAATTTTTCTATGGTAGATTATTTTCAACTTAAGTTTTAAATAACAATTGCAATTTGACTATATTGCATGTGGACAGGAAGATGTACATTACATTGCCTATAACCTTGAGAATTAAATTGAAACTATAACAAACAATAGGGAGAAAAAAACTGAAATGAAAAGTATAATGAGATTTATTTTCTAAAAATAAAATAACCTTCATGGGATATTATAATTAATGAAAATGAACACCTGACAAGTAAAATTGCGTCGCTAATATTTATTTGTTCTGAAGAAATATATATCAATATGAATTTAAAAAAAGAATGAATATAAATATGGAAATTATTGGGAAAATAAGTAAAAAAAAAAAAGAAATTCGTGTAATTAAAATATTTTTGTTAAACCTCCAGTATAAAATCTATTATGCAAAATCTAAAAAATTCAATAAAATTGCCAACCGTAATTTAAAACATTTAAAAATCATCAAAAAACTTGAGGACGTTTAAAAATTAAGTGTATGTAAATTCAAATAGATCTAAAATTTAATATTATATATTTATTAAACCGTAAAATATTCTATCCGTGAAATATTATAAATAATATAGGTCCAGAAGACAGCGTGTTTTTATTTTGTATTTTTTGTTTTATTTATTTGTATTTTAGCCATTTTATGTATGACTGAAAACATTGGCAGATTTGTTAGCTGTATAGGGTATATGCATTCATGTTAAAGTCGACGCCATGTTGGATAACTCAATAACATGGGTGGCATAGGGAAAAAATCATTTTGCCAGTTTAAAAATACTATGCAATATTTTTGAAAGAATTGATGCTGTAAATATGTTGAATTAGTATCTCAAGTATGTGAGAAAAATATCAAATAACAAAAAATTAACCGATTACCCAAAGAAAATGGGTTTAAATAAAGTTTGTCCTATGCTGAGCATTGTTATGCACTACTCCAGTATGGCCTCCAAGCGCAATAAATATGACGTCATCCGCATACACCCTATACTCTGACGAGATGCGAAATGCGAAATACTTTGCAGGGATATGTGCAGGGTAAAAATACCTTGAGTGGACTCATTTATAGTGCCTCGTGTTTTATAATTTTTTACTTCAAATAAAAACGGAGCAAAAGTTATAATGTCACGTAATTCTCTTTTAATGACTTCTTACTTCAACGAATACACCTGTGCCCCTGAATGCGTATAGTCATGCATAAAATCCCTGGTCAAAAATCTTGCGCAAGATCTTGTCAAGATCTTGTCAAGATCTTGAATATGGCAAGATAAGATCTTGTTGTTGTCTTGTCAAGATCTTGTCAAGATCTTGACAAGATCTTGCACCAAATTATGGCAAGATCTTGTGCAAGATCTTGTCAAGATCTTGAGCATATCTTGACAAGATAATTGAATCTTGCACAATCCATCTTGTCGTAAAAAATGTCTTGTGCAAGATCTTGACGTCGTAAAATCTTGCCAAAAATTGATTCAAGACTATGCAAGATGTTTGTCGAAAAATCTTGCAAAAATATCTTGTCAAGACTAGGCAAGATTAAAATCTTGCAGGAAATCTTATCAAGACTAGGCAAGATTTTTGAAATAAAATCTTGCAGGAAATCTTGTCAAGACTTTAGGCAAGATTGTTTCAATAAAATCTTGCAGGAAATCTTGTCAAGACTATTTCTCGGGTACGCTCTCTAGCTGCATCTTGTAAATTGCTTCTCAAGATGATATGGTGCTATTATATTCTAAATGGACTCACTTAGAAATATTACTCCAAAAATCCAGACGCAGCGCATTAATCTGGAAAATAGTATATTAATAAAAAGATGAAGCGTTTGACTTTTAATTGAGGAGAACCCACAAATGATTTCAAGTTGAGGCAGCTATCTATAAAACATTAAAAAAAAAGTTCAATTTAAATAAAATAAGTTTGCTTATCCTGCATCGACATATGGATAATATGCCCAGTAGCAAGTCGGATATCTGGAAAAAGAAAATTTATAATGAACAAAAGCATTTTAATAAGACTACTTGTACTCTTTGCAATTTAGTAGTATAATATCGATAAATAACCATCCATTAGATAATCACGTGTAGGCTTAGCTAAAAAATATAACAAAAAGCGATCATTTTAAAAATATTTTTGCTTATTGAAAATCTGCAATCAAATAGTATATCCTTCATGCACAAAAAGCAGCATTCGATCTTGAAAGTTTTTTTTTTTTTTTTTTTTTTTTTTTTTTTTTTTTTTTTAAGTAAGTGCTCGTCCATCAATGTAGGAGTTAATCTGTCATTTATTCAGGATCTTGCCCCGATTCGAATAAAAAATTTACATTTTTTTCTAAGTACACTTTATAAGAGTACCTGTTTTGCAATTTAGAATTAGGTACCGCGGCGTCAATTATATAGTTGATGCACGCAAGTCGTAATCTAAAACAGAATATTAAACAGAAACTTAAAAACGTGTGCTCGTATTCTGCAATATTAGTCCATTTCCATCAAGGTAGTCTATATAAATCTGATTAATAAATTAATAAATAAAAATAGAAAAAAAAATAAGTAATAAAGCCAAAAAAATAATAATAAATCAAAGTTATTGTCCCCTGCATTAATGTAGGAGTATAAAAATCAACTATTTAAGGCAGGGATCTAAAAAAATCATAATAATAATAAATTAGCAGACACTATATTTAGGTATAAGCTTAAGTTTTTATAGCGTCTTAAAAGGCAGGATACCATATATCATATTAGTCCAGTAGTATTTATAGTGAGGATAGATATCAATAAGACATGCACTGCGCAGCACAGCAGATTGTAATCTTAAATAAAATAATAATTAAAAACTGCTGGAATTTCAATATATGAGTATTTATTCATTCAAAAGATTATCCGACGTATTCCAAATTACAAAATTTTATGTAAGAGTCATCAGTGCAGCTAAAATAAAAAAGTTTCATGCATATAAACTGGAAACAGCACAATTATATAAGTATATATATAAGCATAAGTTAAAATAATACTTTTAAAAAAATTATGCAAATTAAGTATACGTACCCAAGATTTTTATACAAAACAAATCTATAGCTTCAATTCTTGCAAAATTAAAAGCTCGTCAAGATTTTCATTATTAAAGCCACCTTATTTGCTTTTTGATTCTTGCAAGATATTTTTATAAAATCTTTGTTTATTTCTTGCAAGATTAGATCAAGATTTAAACCGTTAAAATATCTTACTTTAACTATTGCAAGATCAGCCCAAGATTTAAACCGTTAATAAATCTTGCTTCGAATATTATAAGATCAGCTCAAGATTAAAACCGTTAAAAATTCTTGCTTTGATTTTGACAAGATTAGCTCAAGATTTTTGTTTTTAAATGAAGGCTGCCCCAAAATCGCATTTACATATAATTTTTAGTTAAAAAACGATATAAAAAACATACACTCACCTCATCGAAAAGTCACAACGTTATATATATTTACCATATCCACTCACAACCATGAAAGTGATTGCTCTATATATGTTGTAGATTTCTCATGTCAAGCGTCGTATGCATGAAACAAAGACACGTTCATATTAGCGAAACAACTAAATTAACGTGTGGAACGATTACTAATTATGTTTCTTACCTGTCAAAGTAATATCTTGGTCCATCAAGCACTTCACTATCACTCTTAATTACGCCACAAAAGTAATAAACCACAGGAGCTAAAGTACGGCGTCATTACCAAACAGCGGCCATTATTTCCCATGATGCAATGCAATGGTACAGCACCAAAAAAATCTTGCACAAGATATAATTAGGTTGAACAAGACAAGATAATATCTTACTCAAAATCCACAAGAAAATATCTTGCATGTTTTAAAAAATGCAAGATTTTCAAAACTATATGCTCTAAAGCCAAGATTTTTTCTTGCAACTATAGACTTTTGCTTATGAATCTTGTGCAAGATTCCATAATTCTCAAATTAGTTGAATCTTGCAAGATACTTTCTTGTAAAAATTTGCGTAAGATAAAATCTTGGGTATTTTAGCTTAGGCAAGATTTTAACGTAAGTAAGATAATAATTCTTGCAAAAGATAAAATTTATCTTGCTCTAATTTCAAAATCTTGCAATAATTGAATCTTGCAAGATATTTTCTTGGTAACATTTTGCGTAAGACTTTATCTTGTGTTAATTATCTTGTGCAAGATTTTTACGTGAATAAAAAAAATGTTTCTTGAACAAGATTAAAAAATCTTGCATTAGTTTTATCTTGCAAGATATTATCTTGTGAAATTTGACCTCAAGATAGTATCTTGGGGAAAAATATTCTTGCGCAAGATATTTTCGTACATAAAATCATTTTTCTTGCACAAGATAAAATTTATCTTGACCATATTCTACAAGATTTACGCCTTGACAAGACTGTCAAATCTTGCGCAAGATATATTCTTGCCCATATGTTGATCTTGTGCAAGTTTAATCTTCTTGTGTACGATTTTTAACATCTTGCACAAGAAAAATGAATCTTGGAACTTAAATTTTATCTTGCACACGACAATATCTTATGCAAGATTTATAACAAGATCTTGATCATAAAAACACTCAAGATTTTAAACTTTTGTAAGATCTTGAATAATCTTGCCTTACTTTTTCCAAATTTGCAAGATCTTGGCTATCTTGAAGACATCTTGCAAGATCTTGAGTTGATCTTGCAAGAATCAAGGCAAGATTTTTGACCAGGGATTAGACGAACGAAAGAGATGCCCACCGCAGTACATCAATATTTGCAGGAAAACTGAAGATAATATATAGCGTTTTTATTTATAAGAAACGTATTTGTTAATTATAACATCATATTTTAAAATTTTGATGGATTATATTAGCTAGTATCCTCGTTCTAATTCCCGAATTACGCTCGTCATATATTTCCGGATAATTTTTATCAAGCACACAATTAAATTAGATTTATGTACGATGATCAAAAAATTAAATTTATTCTCTCGCCTCGGATCGTCTCTTGAAATAGACGTGTATGACATATTATTAGTCTTATAAAAAACACCGACGGAAATTCACACGTTTAAAAAAAATTATATAACATGTGTGTCTGATTGCGTCAGAGAGTATGTTATTTTTTTTGCGAAAGTCGGTGTTGGCCCCAGCCTTGCTTTACTTAATGAAATATTTATTCTAATGTAAACACAGCTGTTTATTGTTTTACATTTATTTTTTTCCCTTTTACCCAAAATAATCAGGCAACAAGATTTTCAGTAATGTTTGTGGGTAAATATCAAATCAGTTATTAAAAAAATATGTAGTATGCTTATATACAGCAGCTATTTAGAATAATAGTTTTTTAAATAAATTATTATTCAGGAGTCTCCGCAGATACTTTCACATTTTCTAAATCTATTTTTATATATATATATATATATATATTGTGCGTTATTTGCTATATACCTATCTCGATTGATCTTGATTGAGGGTGGAATTTTTCAAAATTACATATCTAGCATTATTTTTGCTAACTGAAGATTTATTACAGTAATTTATATGCATATTATTCATTCTAAATTTATTAAATCGAAATAACTATTCCATCCTTTGAATTTTCCCAACAGTACATTGCAGTAATGTAGAAGTTTATGAGTACGGCAATAGCTGGCGTCACAGTAGTAAAAACTTTTTTTTACTACGGTACAGGCGACAGGCGGGAGAAGAAAGAGAGTAAAATTTGAAAATAGTCAGTCAGTCGAGTTGTAAACGTGCTTGAGAGTAGACGGTGTGAAAAGTTTATTATAGTTAGGCAGCATGGAGGAAGAACTTCGCTGTCCGACGTGCAAAAGCTTTTTTAATAATCCGGTATTATTACCATGTTACCATGCTCTGTGTATAAGTTGTGCTGTAAATGCACAACAACCGGCATCTCAACATGCCCAACAACAATTACATCAACAGCAGCAGCAACAACAACAACAACAATCAGGACAACACAATAATAACGTTGGTCCTCCTCAACATCAAGTTGTACATCCACCAGTAACTGCAGCAGCTTCAAGTAGCAGTAGCAGTGATACTGCAAGTGATTCAACAGCAGGACCAGGAGAATTACCTGCAGATTATCCTGATGTTGATAAATTATCAATTTTAAGTGAAACAGATAGCGGAGTTGTATGTAATAGTCGACCAAATAGCTATGTTGGTACACCTAATATGCAAGGTATATTATTATTTCCACCATTACAAAGCAGTGCATTATCATTAATGTGTCCTACTTGTCATAAAGTAGTATATTTTGATGAAAATGGTGCACATAATTTACCAAAATATCGTGCTATGCAAAATATTGTTGAAAAATATTGTGAAGCTCGTAAAATTCAACAACAATTTACACAGAGAGTACCTTGTCAATTATGTGCTGAAGATCCACCACGTCAAGCTGTTGTACGTTGTGAACAATGTGACGTGTGGTACTGTGAACCGTGTCGTGAAGGTTGTCATCCTGCTCGTGGTCCTCTTGCTAAACATACATTGTTAGATGTAAGAGGACCACCAAATAAAGGACCTGGAGGTAGTCCAGCTAGCCACAGGCCAACACTTCCCTTACAAAATGAAGCTTCAAAATGTGCTGAACATCCTGATGATGGACTTAGCTTATATTGTATGCTATGTAAAGTAGCTGCATGTCCTCAATGTGTTCTTCAAGATTCAAGACACACGAGTCATGATGTTCAAGCTATCACTGCAATGTGCAAGGCTCAAAAGGTAAGAAATTTTCTACAGATATTATTTATAAAATTATCAAAATTAACCCTTAAATATAGTGGTCACTATTGCATGTCACATGGCTTACCTTTTATTTAAAAGGAAGCAGCTGTTATTATAATAATATATGTATTATAAAAAAAATAAATAGGGGGTTGTATTTAACCATCCATAACGTATACTTATGAAACAGACGGTAGATCACAAGCCGATTAATCATTTTAATATACATCTTATTATTACGTTTAATATAGCAACTGTATGATTATTATTATTTTCCCATAATAAACAATAATTATTAATAAAAATTGCGTGCAAAAAATAAAAAGCACAGGACAATATAAGCGTATATGTATGGTACGGTATACGAAAGAAATGCGAATAGAAGTATTTTTTTTTCCGAGAAATAAAACGCATTTATTTTCTTCTAAAACCATTTAAAAATATTTATTTTTAAGCAACAAATCTTATACAGTATGCAATATAGTTAGGCATATATATACATATAAAATAAGAGAATCATGATTGTGACCTAGCCGGTTTTTGAACCAGTTTCTCCTGCTTCATTGTCTTTTTTTTTTTTTTTTTTTTTTTAATATAATGTAATTTTTTTTATTCTCTCTCTCCTATACTGGCGTCTCTTTCTGTATAGTCGAGACGTATACATATAAATACGTAACCGCACGTCGGGTCTCTTATGAACTCGACTCACGATCTTTTTTTTTTTTTTTTTTTTACTTCTCGTTATAGCATAGCTGCCAAGAAGTCTCGGTTATAAACCTTATACTGTCTCTACTATATCAATACGAAATATACATATAAAACGGCACAAGCTGCACGATATAACGTGGATCAAACTCCACATATTATATAGTCAATATTTATACATCATATCTTATCAATTATATCATACCTATATAACAAATACGTCAAAGATAAGACTATGCTTTCAATGCTTGCTTGCAAATCTAATTCACGTAAAAGTGTCAATGACTCTCCCACGATTTTCTTTTTCTATGTTGAAATTGTAATATATATATATATTCTTTCGTTTCTAAAGTTACAAAAATAATTAACACTTTAATAATAAATAACGTATTTTCATAATGATAATGGTATATAATAAAATACAGTATAGCTGTATCATTATCATGTGATTGTTATACTCTCTCTCTCTCGCTGAAAATATCATTGATAGATTTACTTTGGCGGAAATTTATAATGGAAGATTCATTATTTTAGCTGACTATTCAAAACTCAATGAAACTTTTGGTTCATTGCTTTTTCGTACATAAAAAAAATCTCGCCTTTAATGAATAAAATATAGATGGTGAAAAATTATCAGAAACTCGATTAAAAAAAAGTTTCAAATTCAAACACCTTATACACTTGTAATTTATTCCATTACCTTACCTTTATACAAATGAATTTTCAATTATTCAGTCTTGACTGCGAGAACAAATATATAGTTCAAGTTCTCCTATAAATCATATCATTTTGCGGGCGTTTAAATCACTTCGTGATCGAATATTTTATTACATTTATTAAAATTTTCTCTTGATATATATTTTTATATTTAAATAAATGCTTAAAATTGCTTTGCTCTATTTTTATCTATATATTGTCTCGTTGAGGAAGCAGTATACATAAAATTACATTTAAAAAAAATTATAAATTACATGTTTTGAAAAAGTGCCCATGTTTTTTTGATAGTAGGTCACTATAAAGTTATTGATATTCAAGTCACTGTTAAACCATGTTCCATAATATTATATTCTATATGATTAATGTGTCTATTACAAATTTTATATCACATAAAAATATATAAGAAACGTGTATGGGTACTAAAATCATTACATATATAGTATAAAGTACCGCGGTATACGTAGAAAAAAATTCTCATGTTATATAATAATATAAAAGCTCAAATTTGTAAAACACAATTTTTATTACATAGATGCGACATAAATTTAACTATAATATAGCAATAAAAAAATATAAATTTTTATTATTCTACTTTTCCAATTGTACTTTATTTGTGTATTGGTACAATCAATATACTGTATAAATATGGAAATAAAATATGTTTTTGAAAAAGGTTATAATTTTTTAAAATATTCTATTTCATTTTTTTTCCAGTCAAAATATAATATTTTGAACGCCGGCATCGTATAATATGTTAACATCTGGCAAATTTTTCAATGCTGTCATGATGACTTATAATAAACATGAATGAACCTCTCATTTTTTATATATACGTGATATTTTTTTATTATTATTATTATACATTATAATATATATTTCTGCTCTCTAGAGTAGTGTGCGAATCAGACAAGTCTATAATAATTATTGTCTTGCATGGTCTAGTCTGCCGCGGGATATGACTTTGATGACAGATGCTATTCAACAATATAAAAATATATAAATGAAATGAAAGAGAAGCACCCTTTTATATCATTGTATAGCTCTATTTTTCAAGTCATAAAATGATAATGACTTACAATTGTTTTATATATATACGTACTTAGTAGCTCACAATTAATTATGAAGTATATACACACCATATACAATATATATATATATATATATATATATATATATATATATATATATATATATATATATATTATAATCCTTTGACTAATTCATACATTTTTGACACTTGTATTATATATTATGGTGGATTAAAATCAATAAAATGAATTAATATTCCATTGATGTATTTTAAAACTGTCGATAAGCTAAAATGTCTATTTTATTGATTACGCTCTTCAAGTGTAATATTTGTTTATCACACTTTATTTACGTGTTTGATATGCACTACACAGGAGCTATGTCAACAACATCATGGTGATGTTAGGAAGAAGAAGAAGAAAAAACATATTATATAGAGGTCACGTGACGTCCCAGACAGATATTGAGGACAAAAGCCACCCTCCTCTTTATATATTTTTCTCCTCCCTCTTTGTCACCCCATTGCATCATATGTACACTCAACAACCCCCCTATTTAATACATCGATCCAAAAATGCTTTATTCATAGAGAAGAAGGCGACTAGACTATATCGCGGTACATTTGCTGATTTTTTTTATCTAGTTTTTTTTCCCCTCCTTCTTTGTCACCCACAAGGGATATTCGATAACACAAAGTACCATGTGTTCTTTACACATCTTTACAGACTTCTGTAGTTGTTATATGTCACTCATTTTGTGGTGCAGATCAGCTGCATCTTTTTGCAAATATCAATATGTATTGTTAAATTGTTAGTATATCCATGCATTTAGTCTCTATAGCTCTCCATTCCTATAAATGTTTTTTCTATCATTTTTGTTGTATTGGCTATATGCATATATACATAAAATGTATAAAAAAATATATATTACGACATGTATTAAATAAAAGGAAGAGGAGGAAAAACAGACCAGCAACTATGTTATATCTATAACCAAAAGTCATAAAAAAAAATGCATTCAGTATAGGCGCAGGAAATTTGTTTTTTCTTATTTATAAATAAAAGTATATATTGAAATACAATTTTTGAATATATATTTTTTCTGTATTGAAGAGACATAAAAAGAATGACATAAATTTGCATTACCAATTTCTCTCTGTTTCTCTTTACAGATATCTCTAGGAGGTACAAAAGTATACATATACAGAAAACATTGTATTTTAAATTGATGGGATTTGAAACGATCGCGTATATTTATTCAAATCGATAAGTTTAGCTTATTTTTTGATCAATATAACAAATTACCTATACAGTTATTTTTTTTTTGTATATTATGTGAAAAGGAAGGAAAGAGGTTCAATTACTTGGAATACAGTATATTATGGCAATACAAAAATAAATTTGTCGATAATATGAATACAAATCGACCTCATTGCATTTTTACCGTCGTATTTTTATTCTTTATCCTGAAAAATATATTATGGGAAGTTTTGTTGGTAACAGCAATTTGAAATTGCAGTTTGTATTTTCTATACATATAATGGAGTGAGAACTGCAATAAAATATTATTTAATATTACACTGCATTACATGGATTATATTATATAATACTGTTAGTTATAGCACTGCGAATACAATGAATTGATTTTATACTTTATTAAAATAATAATTCTACCCATTATATTCGTTTTGACCTGTTCATATAGGGTGTATGCGGATGACGTCATATTTATTGCGCTTGGAGGTCATACTGGAGTAGTGCATAACATTGCTCAGCATAGGACAAACTTCATTTAATTCAATTTTCTTTGGGAAATCGGCTAATTTTTTGTTATTGTTATTTTTCTCACATACTTGAGATACTAATTTAACATATTTACAACATCAATGCTCTCAAATATATTGCAAAGTGGTTTTAGACTGGCAAAATGATTTATTTTCCTATGCCCCCCATGTTATTGAGTTATCCAACATGGCGTCTACTTTAACATGAATGCATACACCCTATACACATATAGAAATATTTGCACTTGTGTACGCAATAAATTTGTGTACATAAAAAGTTATCGGTTTTAAATAGAGGTTACGTATATAATAAAAATATTGCATTGTTTGATGTTTTTTAGTTTGTTCAAGTATTGCAAATATTACCAGCACGTGAATTTTCTGATTTTGAAACTAATTTACAATAGTTTTCAATCGGGCAGTCAAATATGGTGATTTTTGTCATTGTGTATTTCTTGATATGGGGTCAAAATTTTAAAATATCTGTGATTGCACAACCCCTCTCAAAACACACACATTTAATAATAATAATAAAAACAGGTACAAGAAACAATACGGTATGATTTCATTTTTTAACTCTGATTTCCTGTCACGAAAAAAAAGTAGATTATTTATAGACAAACTTGTTGAAATTGTCCAAATTTGCACAGTAAAAGTGTTTTGAGTGTGAGTGTGAGAGGGAGGTGAAATTTCGTTGAAACAAAGTCAACGATGTCATATTGATTGCCAGCAAATGATGCGGTTCAACTTGACTTTTTTTTTTAATGCAAGGGTGAGTGCTCTTTTTCGTATATTATGCTATATATAAATGTGTGACTCGTGGTGCCCGCATCACGGTGGTGAAGGTCATACAAGATACATACTATACAATGTACATATTACTGATGCTACTGCGGTGGTTCATCCAATAACACCCACAATAAACATCTGGTCACACTATGTGGTGGTGGTTGTTGGTATTTTCAATATTATGTTGACCTTTTGATAATGGGGCGTGTCTTTATACTAAACTACTATCAAAATCCATAGAGAATACAAAACTTAATGCGGGTGTTTATTAACCATGAATAATTATTATAATGTTGTTTTTATATACTTTTTTTTTTGTATTATTAGTAGTATAATAAAAATATTATTATATAAGAGGAAGAAATATTAGTGGTTATATTAATTATAGGGTTTAAAGCATAATGAAATATAAAAAAATATATAATAATATAGCTCCTAGATTGCTTGGATGCATTTTGCATCTTCTTATATTAAATATCATATGAAACAATAAACAAATTATAGGTATTATATATAAAAAAGGCACGTTATGAAGAACGATAAAATAATATTAATAATTGTTTGCATTCTAAGACACTATATTACAATGACTTAAAATAATTTTATATCAAGTTTTTTTAGTGACGTCACAAGATATCTCAGAAATACTTATACCATTTATAATATTTTTTTTTATGTACATTTAAATAATATATACGTCTTTATATGATTGTACAAGAATATTGTAAGATAAATAATTCTAGACAGGTCATATAAGCAGAGGTGTCGTTTTATATGAATATATTATGTCGTAATATAATGCTGCTGGTTAAGAATATTATACGAATAGTAATATTAAAATGTCCTTTACATGGATACGATAAAATAAAATAAAAAAGGTTTTTTTTTTTGTATACTTTCTATGCCTTATTTGAATACTATATGTGACAAGTAATTAAAAACAAATTAGTTAAATGGTACAATTTAAAGTAAAAAAAGGTATAAACACGTGTATATACGTTTTAACTTTTTTATTCCTTTGTTTTAGAAAAGTAATTAAATAAAAATTAAACTTAAAAAAAAAATTATATAGTTTTACTGCATTGCGTAACTATTAAAAAATATATAATTTCATATGTGTGGAATTCAATTGGAATGAAGTTTCATTAAGTAAAGGTGATGTTAGGGGTGTTTATATCCAGCTGAGAGATGCTGTGTGTGTGTGTGTGTATGAAGTATATAAGGTTGAGATGAGGTTTGACCCCGCCCTACCTTTCCATCTCATGCCAGATTACAACCTCACTCACTCACTCACACTATATACAAGAAGCTGATGGATCGTAACTTCGTCTCGACTTATCCGCTCTTCTCTATATATTATATATACTCTTCTTCATAAACCGCAATCTCAAAACTCCACCTACTTTTTCCACCCCCTTCATCTTGGTATATACGTCACCTCGTCTTTATAAGGATTTTGGGTGAAATGTGAAATTTTCTACCTCATCGTCTCCCTACTTTTCTCCTTCTTGCTCATCTCCTTCATTTCATGTGAAAATTGAAAGAAATTAGATTTAAATTATAATTTAAGAAAGTTAGAAAAAAAGGGCCTCTCTCTCTCTCTCTCGTGTAGTAGTTTATATTTAATTTCAAGATGTTTTAAATCTTATTATCATGTTTCTGAAAATATATAAAAAGAAAAAAAAATGTAGAGAAAGAGCGCGAGAAAAGAGTATAAAAAAATAAGAGCGTTAAATTTATGTTTCTTTTTATTACTTCTCATTTTTCCGATAAGAATTCACTTTTGCATATAAAAGTCATTTTTAGAGATGAAGGACACTTGATATCACAAAGAAAGTTGAATTAAATTATACTAGATGTATATAGAGACTATACTGGACGTATATCACATTTTCCATATAGATATACAGCGTATGAAATACTATGTAAATATTACATAAAAAATAAAACGCCAGAAAAAATATGATTTGAATGATATGATTATAAAGTTCATACATTTAAAAAACAATGCCAAAAAAAAAAAAAATAATAATAATAATAAAATTTATTACATTCGCATATTTTTATATCTCTTCCCCTATATATATTTACCATTTATCTATATGCTACAAAACATGCACGTATATATATATATTTCACATCATTATCAAAATAAAATGCAATTTTAAAAACAAGGTTTGTTAGATTATATTATAGAAATTATATAAATTAAATTTTAGATAAAATTATTATTGCACCCTGTTTGATACTCATTATAATGACAAAAAGGGGGTTGCTATGCTATGCAAACTGAACGTGTGTGTGGTGTGTGTGTTGGTATGTTGAAGGTGAAAAAAGAGAAAGGGGTGAAATTACAGAGTTCATTATCACCAACCATACTGATATTGTACCGTATTTTATACTCTCTACGTTATAGTATTGTACGTATACGGTATATATATATATATATATATATATATATTCATCGTACAGTATATAAAATCCATGCATGTATATATTATGCATATATGATGGTGTTGGACGATCGAAGTCCGCAACGCTTTAGGGTCTAAATTGTATATTACTGGAAACTTACTCTTAAGGGGTCGTTTCGGGTGTATACTGTCAAGACCCGAAGGCTTTATTGTTATTTTTTTAACATGAGCACCAATGAGAATCGTTTGTATAGTTTCACCCTCTACCGGTATGTCTGATATGTAATTATTGAGAGAAAATTTTGATAAATTGTTGTTGATATATAAAACATATCCCAGTACGCCTGTTATAATCAATTACATAATAATTTTCTTCCTAACCTCGAGGCAAATGAAAAATGTACCAATCTTGAAATATAAAATAATAGTATTTTTCTTTTCGCACACAATAATATAGTTTTGAAAAATGATCTTTAAATCTCATTTCTATAGGTAATATAGTCTAGAGCTATTTAAAATAAATAATATTTCTTTTCAAAACTTATATTTATATATAGATATACAATCGTCTAGCCAAATAATGGTATATATAGTCCAATTTGTCATTTTTATTTAATTTGCATTTGCAATACAGATTCAAGAGGTGTCAAAAATAAAGTGTAGGCAAGTATAAATGATGGTTCAAAATTAGATATCATTTGGTTTTTCCTGACAGCAAAAAAAAAAAAGAAAAAAAAAAAGACGATTCTTTGAACTGTGGGTAGAGAAAAAAAAAGTCGTGCCATTTAAATATCCACTGCTGCGTACAGTAATACAGTACAGACTTATACAATATTGATGTCTTGTGTTTTTTATACATGCGTATAATATTGAGTCATTTTTATTACAAGGGAAGGCGTTATGACCTACTAAATAAGCACTTGAAAACACTACTTGCAAAATAATAATAATAATAAACAAATAAAAGTTTAAACTTTATAAAACTTTGATAGGAGAAAATTATATTCATATACATATTTTTTTGAGTATGCTTTTTATAACACAAAAAGAAAAGACAAAATCAATCTTCTTGTTAAACAATTTCCATGCATGTCACATGTCTCGTTTTTTTATATATTTTTTTCAAAGTGCTTTTTATTTGCTCATATTATTCTCTCTTTCTCCACGCAGTCAGTATCACATATATATAATAAGAGTGCAATGGTGATGTGACCTCGTGAAAACGCCCACACCCCTCTGCAAACATAGACATATGTGTGTCTTTCTCAAACATAAAGTGTGCCATATAAAATGTGAGAACAAGAAGTAATTCATTTACATATGCACTCAAACCTTATCATTTAACTATAACATGATAGGTAAATTTTATATATAGATAAGCTCTTTCCGCTCTACACTTTTTTTTTAATTCAATACACAATACATATTAATTATACAGTGCTAAAAAAATAGTCATATATATATATATATATATATATATATATATATAATATATATATATAATAACATTATCGCATAAAAAATTATAACATTGTTGTTTTTTTTAAATTTACATGAGATATATAATTTTACGTATATCAATTAAAAACTTTGACATATTATAACATGAGTAAATATTAAAATTTTAATATTAAAAAAAAATGTTTTTTAAAAAAATAACACTTAAAATTTATATTATATGTATATATTTTATTATTATTATTATTATGAATAAAAATATCACCATTAAAGTTAATTTTTATTTGAGTCATAATATAACAAAAAAAAAGCAAAAAGCTTCAATTTTGAAATACCATTACATGCATGAGAGAAAAATGATGGTGGTGGGTGTATTATGATACCAAGAGCACCAAAAATATGGTGTTGGAGTGGAGTGCATGACTGGCGTAATAACAATCCATCAAATGCCGCACAACACTTTTTTTCCAGCATTATAATGCTATTCTTCCTAACCAATTATATTATTATTTTTTTCCATATATTTTTTTCTCTGCTCATTTTTTTTTTTTTTTTTTTTTTCTTCCTTCTTCTTCTCTTCTTCTTTTCTCGTTTGTACTGACAGCATTGAATATTTTAGAGACTATGCAGAATAATGAGCAAGTTCAGCGAGGCATATAGACAATGTGGCATCAATGCAGGCGCTAATGTAAAGCAAAAGTTTTATAGGGAGAGTTCTTATCGCACCCACACCAACCGGTATAGTACACTGGAAATTTTTTATAATACACATACTTTTATATATAGCATTGAAATATTGTTTAATATTTTAAAATTATTTTTCATTTATAATCAAGAATTATTAATTATACAACGGAAATAATGAAAAAGACAAAAAGTTTGAAAATTATATAAGAAAAAGAGAGAAAATGGAAAAAAGGGGAAAAAGGAAATAAAGAGGAAAACATAGGGGATGACTTTATAATTCACCTGTCAGACGACCGCACAGAATTATTAATTGGATTTTCTTTTCTTTTTAGATATAAAATATAAGAGTGAATAGACCCTTTTTTGTGATAGAATTTTAAATTCAATAACAATTCAAGTGAAAACTTATCGATTTAGAAATACGAATTACAATTCAGTAATTTTATCTGTGCTTACAGTGAATATAATCACTAAAACACTATTATTTTATGTGTTATAAATTTTCCGAGAATGTTATAGTACTTTCTTTCAGTGTAACTAAATTTTTGGCGAAAATTTTACGCCTTGGATGTTTAACATTATAATACGGGTATATAAAGATAGCCGGGAGGCCGACAAGTGAGGAAATCATACCCTTTACTTCTTCATAAACGCCCAACGTGACTAGCATACACGGTACTTAATATAATCTGTTATATAATGTTTTGATTGACGCATCCGAGGTAACAACATTTGGTGCTCATGCATGTGTTAGTTGTCCTTGGTATGAGTAAACTTAAACCCTGATTATCGCATGCAAATTGCATTAATTATATTTAACGTTTAACACTGATTTTGTGTTAAACTATATAAGTATTAGAAAAATCAAAAGTATTAAAGGTGATTTATTTTTTGTATTTTTAAAGTGGAGAGAAAGAGAGAGAGAGAGAGAGAGAGAGAGAGAGAGAGAGAGAGAGAGAGAGAGAGAGAGAGAAGGTGTAAAGTAAAGCACAATATTTCATAATTCTTGGTCCGTAACTCCGGTAATAATAATTATAATTAAAACATAAAGCACTCAACTGAAGAAAAAACACATCATGAAAAGTTTTTAAAATCAAACAATATCAAAATTTTATTTTGTATAATACGTATACACAATTTATAACTTTCAAATATTTGTCAAGTGTTCAAAATAAACGCCACTAAAAATGACAGTTTTTTACATTAATAATACATTAGACTTTTAAACAAACAATAATTTGTTACATTTATTGAATGGTTTTCTGCAGATAGGGCACACTTTTTTGCTAGTAGCAATCATAGTATCTTTGCATTCCTCGCATACTGCAGCATGACCGCAATGGTCAAAAGCGAACTGTACTTCTTTTTCAAGACAAATACTACACCTTGGTGTCGCATTACGTGGTAATTCAGGCAGGTTTTTTAACTCCAGCTGCAAGCAAAACATTACATTAAATTTATATTTAATGCAGAACACATTATTTTACTGTATATACTCATTGTTAATACACTTGGTTTCTCAAAGAATGCAGAAAATTGTTCAAAATATTTGAAACTAGATTGAAAAGATAGATAGATAGAAAAATAGAAATAAGCCTTGTTCACAATAAGCTTTTTCTAATTGGAATTGTTAATTATTTGATCAAAATAACATGCTCACTTAACATATCCAATAAGAAAAGCTAATTGTTAACAAAGCAATAGATTAAAAGATTCGCACCTGAATCTTTGCGATTTCTTGTTGTTTTACTGAGGATAGGACAGCTCTATCTGTAACTGATGCTTGAAATACATTAAGGACTTTCTGTGCTTTTTCTTTTTTCTTCTTCTGCAACTTCTTCTCCGTTCCCTGACCCTCCACTGCTCGAATCAACGCAATGGAAATATGTGCCAGTCTCGATTTTCCTGTTTTAACAAAATTTAACAGAAAAAATTGATCGTTTTATTACTATACTATTGATGAAAATCATTTTCTTGGGACTTGAATACTTTTGTTGTTGTTTTGCACTTAGAGTTATGTTGTACGTACGCAACTTATTAGCACTTACTTATCTCTTGAGAGGCTGCTGCAACTTTATTTCTCTCTAAGAACCCACGTAGTGTGTATTTATGCAATTTTTTCACTCGTTTCATCGTTAATGGTCTTACTCCGTCCTTTAGCAACTCCATACCATGCTTATTCAAACCTTCGTAATTGACGGTTGGATGATCCTGAAATAAAATATATATATATATATATATATATATATATATATCTCAATATAAATTTTTAATGTAAATAATTAAAACTTACTTTTAAATCAAAAAACCTCTTGTTTCTTTCTTCTTTAGTAGACGTTGAAGACATGATTACCAATATTTGACTAAGCTTCTAACTGATTATTTAGCGAACAAACCAAATACGTTTAAAGACAAATTATTGCAACACTATGAATGTTTTTTAATTGTTGTAACACATTTACGATAACGTTTTTTTTTTTTTTTTTTTTCATAAGAAATGTATTAAGAATGCTTAAATTTACGTTATATTGATAGTTCATTATGCAGATAGTACAGTAATGTTTGTTCAAACCCTTTTTTTTTCTTCCACCAAAAATGCGCAGTGCATTTGAATAACCATAGTTGATTGTCATTTTAGTAGAAAACAGGTTTTACGAACAAGTAAAAATTAAAAGTTAAAATTACATATTTAGGTTTTTTTTTTTTTTTTTTTTTTTTCGTTGCTAACCAAAAGTTTAGGGATCTTTTTTACTATAAAAATAACAATAAATAACTTGCAATGAAAATAATAAACTTATTTTTTTCCTTGACTTGGTGTTATAATTAGAAAGAAAAGGATAATATATAATATTATATATCATTTCGACCAAATTTTTCGAATAACATTCAAAAGACATTTCAATTAAATTAATAATAATAAAATGTTGAATTTCTTTGATGAGTTACGTATTTTGAGGGCAATACGTATAAAATATTTGCCTAAAAACTTATGAATTAAATCAACTTTTTTGGAAACCATGCAATATCAAAATTATAAGCAGACGAGAATTTCTTCCGTTGTATAAATTTATTTATATGATTAAATAATATTTTTGTACACAGCTGGTGGTAATATATATTACAATAATAATAAATTATAATATTATGAATATAAAATAGCTTATCTATATTATATTATATTCATATGGGTGGAGATGAGAAATGCTATAATCATACATTGTTGCTTTTTGGTTTTAAATGGTGGCGGGTGTCGTGTCATGACTCTTTATTGTTATGTACTAGCGCTTGACCCCATGTATATTTATACCCCCCAACTTCCCACTCCCCATATTATTTTCCTCCAACGCACTTCACCGCGCAGACATAACAATATGATGGTACAGTACTACAGTCCAACTCAACCCCCTCAATATATTCTCAGACATCCCTAGGGATCTTCCATTCTGCATGCAGTTGATATAAAAAAAACTCTCACTTTTTATACTTGAAATTATATATTGCAGTACTACCTTCAAATTATTTTATCATATAAAAAATTATATGATTTTTGTACTTAAGGGTGTTTATATATAAATAGTCACAAGTATAATGTTTGTAACGACTCTTATAAGCTTCTTTTTATAAGCTGACTTACATATGGACACGCTGTGTGGTTGCATGCAATATTTGGACGGGGAAAAAAATGATATAAAAATAAAAAGAAATAGTATAGAATTTTTATGATTTTGTTGATTTATATTGTTTAAAAGAAAAATAGAATTTATGTGACTGAAGAAAAATAAATAATGCTTTATATTTTCAAGGGAAATGTTTTAAAAATTGTATGATGTATATATAATATATATATATATATATATATATATATATATATATATATATATATATATATATATATATATATATATATATATATATATATATATATATATATATATATATATATATATATATATATATATATATATATATATATATATATATATATATATATACACACAATGTAAAAGCATGTTTGAGAAAAATATTTAAAGTGGAAAATTATAGAAAATTAAATACATTTTTCATATAATTTTTGCTGTTGTAGCGAATAAAATAATTAGAAATTTCAAAATAATCTTAAAATTGTGTGCGTTATACAGATTAAAGAAGTAACATAAATCAAAAACTCTTTAAGATTATATAATATATATAAAGTATTCCCTTGGGATGTAAGTGAAAAAAAAAAAAAAAAAGCTTAATATTTCTTTTTCTTCTATCTTATTTTTAAATATAAAAATGGTGCCAAAAAATTTATAACTTTATAAGAAAATCATGAACTGCAGAACATTAAACGAATTTCACTTCACAAGTCAATACAAAAAAGTTTTTATATAATATTATAAATCAAAACCATCTTTATAAATATATATATTTTTTTATCCTCATAGAGAGAGAGAGAGGAGTTTATTCATGGGTTGATAATTTAAATATTACTGCAGTGATAAGGCAAAAATTGTACAAAAAAAAAAAAAAAAAAAGCCTTAAGGGAATTGGTAGAAAAAAAATTGAATGCTCATACAGTATTTAAATAGTATAGAAATATAGACTTTAATGTAAAACCCGAGTAAGATATTTTTTATAAATAGTAAAATTTAAAATCCACTATAGGGTGTTTTGCTATTTGTATACGTAAACCTTATTCTCACGCACTTTGCGATGCAGTTTTATGGTGCATGATATTTAGTTTATGTACCATATATATGAGAGAGAGAGAGAGATGTTTTTTAATGTATATGTATAAGCTCAAACATAATATTATCTCACTTTTTATTATGCACCTCTTTGTATACATAAAAATATATTATATTATGAAATGGTAGTGATTTTGAATTTAAAATTATATAAGTAAAGACTATTTTTATTAAGTTTGAGTATGGAATATTACATGTACAGTATCACAGATTAATGCATACTTTATTATAATTTCATAATAATTAGTAAAGAATTTTAATTTTGTATGCAAATATAGTTCCTTGTATAAGCTTATAATGTATAATATAATTTTAATTAAAATGCTTATATAATATATAAAGAGAAAAAAAAATCTTTACTTTTTATCAAAGTATTTTAATGAAGTGCTATAAATCTTGCAATTAAATTTGTACTCATTTAAATTCCTTTATATTCTAGAAAAAAATAATAAAAATAAAAAAATTTGAGTTAAAATGATAAATGAAGATAAAGCTGTATAAAATGTCCTAGAAGTTTTTTGTAATGGTATTTTATTTATCAAAGTATCCCCTTAGGAAATATTTAAATAAACACATTTGCCAAAGTAACCCTCTCTCTCTCTCTCTCTCTCTCTCTCTCTCTCTCTCTCTCTCTCTCTCTCTCTCTCTCTCTCTCTCTCTCTCACCCTCTATATACCTATGTATAGTATTTTCATTTTCCCCTGCTTTGTTTTCTCTAAGATTAAGTCTAAATGATAATAACGTTTGCATGCGCGAATCATTAACTAAAAAGTATTTCGTTGTTTTTAAAGAAAATAAAATTTTAAGTAGTTCTGCCATATATATTAAGAGATAAGCCTAAAGCAATTTTACGCAATATAATATAATAAAAAAAAAAAGTCTTATGATTCTAAAGATTGATATTTACTTGTAATTTTTTAACACATAAGATTTAGATCGATTTTATAACTGTTTTCATTTTAACTTTTTTTATTTTTAATTTGTAGTTATGCTTTGCTTATAATAATTTTTTTTAAATACAGTAGGAAGTTGTATAAGGAGAGAGAATAGTAATTTTATTAATTAAAAATAATATTGAGAAAGTAAATAAAACCCAATAATATAGAGCCTTAAGCTTTTTTAATACAAATTCTTAACTGTAGAAGTGATGATGTGGATTAAAATTATAATTTATTCAAATAAAATTCTTTCATAATATCACACCTTTCACTTGTTTTTGATTAATTATATAAGTCCTTATAAAGGAAAAGAAATTTTATTTAAAACAAATATATATTATAAGTGTCGAAAAAAATTTATAGCAAATATGTTGTATATAATTATATAAGTATATAAAATACTATTAATCCAAAAAGTATACCATGTAAGATGAAATTCTGTGACGTGTAGAAAGAAGAATCCTTATACAATGATTTTGCTTATAGCATATCCCGTGATTTTAAAAGCCTTTACTTCCTCTATTTATCTTTATATAATATTATATAGTTTACTTTATATATGTATATGAATTCTCTTGTGTATTGTCTTATACACATTACTATAAGCTCTGGCTGCCATTGAGAGATTATAACTTATATTTCTTCATGTGACACAACTTAAACAATTCAAAAGGAAAATACGTATATATATATATATATATACGTATAAGACAATAGCACGAGAGTTTACTGAGCTTATTAATATACAGAATCCTATAATATAAGAGTATAAAATGTTGTTATATATACCTCTGATTACGTTCGTGAATGGTGTAAACTAGAGATATTAAATAATTGTTAATTTATTTGAACTAAAAACTTAATCTCTCTCTCTCTCTCTCTCTCTCTCTATATATATATATATATATATATATATATATATATATATATAATATATATATATATATATATATATATATATATATATATATATATATATATATATATATATATATATATATAGAGAGAGAGAGAGAGAGAGAGAGAGAGAGAGAAATGTATAAAAAAAGAAGATAAACAATTTGATATAATAATAATAACAATGTATAATAAGATTTGTTTAAAATAATTGTTATTACGGAATTTCAAAATTAATAATATATAATTGCATAAGCTGTATAATTAGAAATTATTATTACGTATAATCTGTTGCAGTTTATATTAAATATTGTATATTTGTTAATTATATTTTATAATAATGTTCATTGCAGTATTATTATATTTGATATTTAAAGCAAAATCTTTATTATAATAAGATTTTATCTTTACCAGAACACCTTCTATGGGATTTTAATTTAAAAAAAATTTAAACACAAGTACTGATTATAGTATTAAACAAGAGTGTTGACATTAAAATAGGGTACTTCATCGAGTCAGCGAACTTTGGTTACTATTATATAAACTTGACTGATATATTATAATGAATTAAGTCAAGTTTCAAAAGTGACATAATCCTATGACCTATGTAGTTAGTACGGGTTAACGCTTTATCCCACCTCTTCTCGTCTCATCTCCTGTTTCGTATATTAGTTACTTTATATGTATATATATATAGTAATATAAGGTTTCTCTGTGCTGTCTTACAATGTCTACTCTATGCCTGGTAACACTGTGATAAGAAGATGAAGCCTTGTGTAATGAGAGAGAGAGAGAGAGAGAGAGAGAGAGAGAGAGAGAGAGAGAGAGAGAGAGAGAGAGAGAGAGAGAGAGAGAGAGAGAGAGAGAGAGAGAAAAGAAATAGAAGAGTGAAAACTGAGAAAGACGGAAATAGAGGACCGAAAGTGTGAAAAAGTGAAGAGAAGGACGAGAAGATTGAAATTCTTATTACTCACACCAAAGTAGTTCCTCATGGAGATATGAACTGTAATAACTCTTTTCCATAATATACTGATTACTCGCGTAGTCTTATTCACTGCGGCACAAGTTTTATTACTTACTTTTACTATACGACGACGACATATCTTTGGCTAAAATTATATATATCTTGATGAAAATACATTCAACTTTTATTCAAAAGAATACATCATCATCTTCTTATAACATAAAAATCTTCATAATAAATATACATATAAAAAATATGACATTCTTTCTACTTTTATATACATACATACATAACTATATTAATTTAATTGAAATGAAAAGGGGGCAAGGGGGAGGAATGAAAGCTTTTATCAAAGAAAAAGAAGAATTTATTTTAAAAAGAAAATACTCTGAATATATTTTAATATAACGCAAAAAAATATTTTTACAGGCACATACAATTTTAATTTTTACATCCCGTATATAAAGATGGTTTGTTTATATTTTTTATGTTCTTATATGTACGTCATGATGACATAAAAAACACTTACATTTGGTGAATGACATGTTGTAGTTGTAGTTTTATATCTCACATGCATACTATGTGCGTATAAAACATAAACACTCCACTGTATACAGTATACACCCTCTCTTGTCATTTTTTTATTTCTTGATGCATACTTAATAATTTATTCCTTGCGAACTGAAGTTTGCGAATATATAAAAGACACAATAAAGGTTAGCAAATCAAAAGAAGTTTAGTACAAGTATATAGTGTACAATGTACATTATAAAAGAAATTATAAAGCTTAAAATAAGCATATTATTATTATTATTTTCATATTGTTCATTGATTTTTCCCTTCTTTTTTATTTACATATATATTTTGTTATATATATAAAGCACTTGAAATGCCAGTTAAACGTTGATATCAAGTTTTTATTTTATTTTGTCGTATAAGAGTTGGCAAAGAATATAAGACAGGCAGTTTGTATTAAAGAAAAAAATATTTCTCATTCAATAACGTTTGTTCACTTCTAAGTTCATAAAATTCTTGTTCACGCTTTTTTTTTTTTTTTTGTAATAATGCAAAAAGCATTTTTTTTATTATAGCCATTGTTTTGTTTTAATATTATTTAAAAAAAAAAAGAAGAAATAAATTGTAAATTTGACTTTTCTCTTTCAATTTTTATATATTATAATAATATATAAGCTGCATTTTTTTTTTATTAATAAAAATATATTATTTTAATAAAAAAAGAACCTTGTTAAAAGAGCTTTGAGTTGTTTTTTTATGTTTTATATCATAATGGGAAATATGGAAAGGTTATTTCCTGTTATATTAAAGCTAATTAGTATATAAAAATAAGGAAGAGAAGTATATTATAGAGGGTAGAAAAAAAAAGTTCACTGGAGGGTTAATAGCGTAGGATGATACACGTTGATTTTTTTTTACTCTCTCTACTCCTGTATGTCTATTTCACTATACATTGCTTTCTCGGGGGAAGTGAACTATCCAGTATACATTTTATATATTATATATATATATATAAAAATAATAGTTAAAGAAGCCTCTTCTGGACCACAACTTGCAAATATTTTCATGAAACATGCTTGTGACGTCATTTACATGAAATAAAAAAAAGCTGGGATTATATATATTTAGGGGACGAAAAAAAAAAAAACGATGACTGATTCATTATGCAGTTTTTTTAATATCTAAATCTAAATGCAGTCTATTTTAATTAAAAGAAAAAATCTTTACCCGTGCGGTGAAAATTATTAAATAAAAAAAATAATATTAGAGAAGTAAATTTTTAATCTCTCTTTGTCTCGGAATTTCATTAAATCATCAAAATTTAATAAATCATCTTTTTAAAACCATGAGTATGGTTAACCATAATAAAATAATATATTTTCCGCTCTCAAAGTAATATTTCTTTAATCAATATTGACGTCATAGGAAAATGATATAAAATGTTTTATATTATTTGATTGGCCACAAGCAATCTTGTTACTTATATATGTAATATATATAGTAACCTCTTCGTCTTCTTTTTGATGCTGTCTCTATATGCATGTAATGTACATAGAGCTATTTTAAAAGAAGAAGAAGAGGAGAGACGGAGAAAAAATAATCCTCTTGAAGGCGTTTTTACAATGAGTATTTGTATATACCTTATTGCCATATGGTTCAAAACACAGCATAGCGATTGATTAAATTGGATACAAAAGTCGTAGTAGTGAATATCGTGGTATTAAAGGAATAGAACAGAAGAAAACAAAAGCATTTATATCACAAAACAATTGATGGGACTTACATAAATAATGTTAGTTTGTCTCAAAATCCAACTGTAGCTCCGTATAGCAGTGATCAGAAAATTTCAATTTATGCAACTCGCACAACATTTTCATATTTGCATGTTTCTGACATCAGAAACATGAATAGTCACGCAAATTGCATAATTTACAGTATTTTCAAGCTCTTTCGTGGGGCTACATTAACATTCTGGTGAAAATTGTCATCAATTTTAAAGATCTCATTTCATGTTTATTCATTAAAAAGCACATATTTTGTTTTATGTGGTCTATGGCTTTAAAGATCCTTGGTGATTAAATCCCATCTCAATGTTTCAGTTCCAAGAATCTAAAAAAAAAAGTATTGTACTTAAAAAAAAAAAAAAAAAAAAAAAGTTATAAAGTTTGAATTCATTTGAGTATTGAGATTTTTTTTTCTCCAATAATAGATATTTCTGTTCAGTATAGCAATTTTCATATTAAAGTAATAATAAACAAACCATGATTACTTTATACTAGAAACATTATTGTTATATCTGCAAGCATACAATTGTCATAAGACACGCGACAGACTATGACAATATTATATTTTAATATGTCTAGAGATGATATAGAAAAAAAAAATTATATTGTTAACTAGAGCATAACATTTTTGTATGTTGTACTTAAGGTCATCGGGGAAATCATACGAAAAGTAATTACTTTTTTTTTTTTTTTTTATCTGCAAAAGAAGTTTAACATTATTTCCTGCAGTGTGTTTAGCGTATATAAGCTGCCAACTTAAATAAACTCTTACTTGTCACATTATATACTGCGGCAAGATAAAAAATATATATGTATAAATATACGATTAATAGTTGTGTAATGGTTTTTCTAATCGTTTTTAAAGACTAAACCAAATAATATATTTTTAGGCTTGAAATATACAAAACTTTATTTGGCATGAAAAGTATTCGCATTGAAAGAAAAGTTGTTAGGAATCATTGTATATAAATAAAAAATGTTAAAGCCCTTTTTAAAATATTCGATATAAGTTAAAAGAAAAAATATTTAATTACTTTTCAATCTTCGATAAAATGATGAGCTTCATTTATATATGAAAATAGAATAGAGTAATTAAGCTTACGTAATCTAATTTTGCAAACTAATAGTTTTAACTCTCTCAGAGTTTTAAGCTTTATATTATTAAGCTATATGTAAGAGCCATATAATATTATAACTATAATGTTGCAGAAAAAATTTACATTTTATAACATTTATATTTTTCTCTTATCATTATTGCTCTTTATAAATTATTATAATAATATCTGTATAATAATAAAAACATAAAAATTATAAAAAAAAAATCGAACGTTTGCACTGCTGTTTCTTTAGCCACAAAACATGCAACACAAGAGCTGACCAGACCAGGATGCAGTTTTATAATACGTGCATGCTTAATTGCATTGTTTTATGCAGCTTTTTATGATTTATTTCCATAATAATTTACAACGTATGCTGTTTTTATAGTCTCATTTTTAAAAAATATTCATAATATCGGATAACATGAGATACAAGTTTTTATTTTTAACCACATTATCACAAAACATAGTTTTTAAAATATTAATTAAAGTATATAAAGTGTATGGAAAAAAAAAGTGTAGGTTTTTATTTTTGTTAAAATTAAAAGTATATAGCTCAAATCAGAAACATAAAACATCGTTCCTAATTAAAATTTACTTTTTTTTTATATAACATTAATATTGTATAATTTTACATACATAAAACATTTATTTGTTTATAATCAATAATATTGTATTGAAATACAAATAACAAATTTAAAATGTTATTTCATTATTTAATATCATTGTTATAGGAATATGAAACAGTATAATAACAAGATGACTTTTAATTAAAGTAATGAAGAAATTAAAAAAAAAAAAGGTAATTTATTTTGTGTTCTTTTCTGGTTCTGAAAAGCTTTTTATTATACTGTGTACGAGGTAATTATAATAATAAAGATGCTAAACATAAAACTGTATACGAAATTTAGAAATCACGAGCTCAAAAACATGTACACAGTACTTTATATATTATATTATAAGAGAAGAGCGTATAATATATTATACAAAATGTAATAATACATAATAGAAAACTTTATAACTCTCATAAAATATTACATTACATGGGTCAACAAGTATATACCAAAATACATAAAAAAATAGAAGAAAATAAAATTCTAAATGAGATAATATATTTATTATTTTGAACACTAGTGTACATGTGGTGCCTGGTTGGTGTACAAGCACCAATGTCTTAAAAAAAAATTGGAGAACAGCTGAGCTCATACCACAGCAAAACTATGTGGGGGTATATTGCACCCTTGTAGCTTCTTTACTCCTTACACACAGTGGCTACCCGCAGGACTTTCAACCCTTTATACAACACCATAATACATAAACATTAGAACAACCCTTTCTACCTTTTATACCTCTTGTATACATAACTACTTTGAACCTCAATTTTTTTCAAAATTTATTATTATTATTATTTTGCTCATCTTAAATTAGATTAAAGTTTTTAATCATATCAACTTTTTTTACGTGTTTCTACACAACATTGCAATTTACTTAAAATTGTTATCTTTACCATCTATATTATTATAATTTTCTTAATATCTTTCTCACTTAATGCATTAAAAAATATATAATAAAAGAAAGAAAATTTAATTTAGTTTTTATAATTTTATTATTCATATTGTTTGTATTTAAGTTTTTACAAAGAAAAAAATATATACACTTATAAATGGCATATACTCATATATTTCAGTCTTATCAGTTTTTATTATACTATACAGTATAAAAATGTAACTTTTTACGAGATTTTTTTTTTTTTTTTTTTTTTTTGTGCTCTTATTTACAAGTGATACTGCAAATTTTTTGTTTTTTTCTTTTTGTTAAAAAAATTTGCATACTTATCCGATAAACTTTGGGCAAAATATAATGTGATTTTTTTTTTAGTCAATACAAATAAATAAAAACTTATTATATAACATTTATATTTGATTAACCTATTTACAATGATTGGAAAATATAAACTAAATAGAAATCTCCCCTATTTTGAAAACAAAATCCTTAGAATAAACATAAAAACGGAATCAAAATAATATAAACCCCCAATAAATTTACTGCTTTTCTTAAATCCTTTTAAAATGAAATGACTTTTGCTATATATATTTATATATAAATATATGTGAATAAACTAAAAATATACTCCAAAAACGATTTTCCCTCTTATCTTCAATATTTTTCTTGACTCATAATAATAAAATATATCTACAAAGTTTACACCCTATCATATATATATATATATATATATATATATATATATATATATATATATATATATATGGCTATTTACTTTTTTGAAGAGATTGCTTATGATTTCCGCAATAAACATAACTTCATTTTTTGGTGTTTCATTTTAAATCTGAAACTGCGTTTTTATTCCTGTAACAAATTGCAAAGATTTCTTTTTTTTATCTCCAGACGATTTTCTTGCTCATATTGCACGGAGCTATACAGTATAGTTTTTTTTTTTTTTTTTTTTTTTTTACTTCTCTCTGCATCACGCTCTTTTATGCTTTTTTTGTTGGTTTTTAGTTTTTGCTAGTAAAACTGACTTCTTGCTGAGAGTTACGGGAGATTAGCAACTCGATTGATGGTCGTTTAGTTAGGTAAGGGGAGAATAAGAGAGAGAGAGAGAGAGAGAGAGAGAAATGTGTGTGTAGTAGGAGTGTCACGCGACGCTAATGACAGCACTCACGCCTTGAAATGTATGCAACCAACTTGTCCAACCCTCTATTATACACAGAGAACATGAGTAGGTTAACTCTCAGAAAAACATGAATAATATACTTTATGATGTATTTTGATGTAAGATTTACTTTTTATAAGTAAAGTTGCAGTTAAAATGAGATATTATACATCTTAATTATGTTTTACATAATGTCTTTGCATCATGATGTTTTGAAATTCTATATAGAGAGAAAACATGAATTAGAGCTCTTCTCTCGTTTTTATTTATTACTATTATTATTATTTTTGTTAAATAAATTTAAATGTTTATGAAGCTAATATTTGAGTTAATTTTTTTTTTTTTTTGTATAACATGTTTTTTCATTTTTACACAGACACACCACACACACACAAAGTGTGTTGAAACTTTGCATACATAAATGTGTTTCAAAATATAAAAAAAACTAACGCTATTGTATAACGATTAATTATTAATGACATTAAATTCATGTTTGAAAATGATTTCATAGATTATATTGATGTTAATATACCAAAATTATATACCATTTGAATAAATATTAATTTTGATTGTTCTCTTTTTTTGTTTCAGGTAAGCCATATATCCTGATATTATGCAGATTTCATACTGTATGCATGTTATATAACAGTAAGTGAAATATTATATGACTTTAATATACCCGAGTCAATATACTCTACTATAGTACTTTGATTGAACTTATATAATAATTTACGTTCGTGAGTATGTTATACACAATACACGTGACCTAATAGTGAAATAAATAATCGAAATTGCAGTAAATATACATACACACACACATATATATATAGAGGGAGGAAATGAGGGTCGATAATTGGCTATGTAAACTGCACTATATAATATACAATATATCGTCTATACATGTAGCCACCCACATAATTTAATGTTTTAGATACAACTCATGTTCGACACATCCGGAAGTATTTATATCTATATAAACTTTATTAATTACGATCGTAAAAATAGAAAAAAAAAGTGATTTTTCCCCCACACTGATTTTATTCCTTTCGTAATGATCAATTTGATTACTTTTTTGTAAAATTTATAAAGAACTGTTCTTAATTTTTTTTTTCTTACGTTAATTACTTTCTGTTCTTATTTATAGAAGAGAAATTATAAAATTTTACATTAATATTTTTTGTTAACGCACGTATAAAACTTTTTCTTCTTCTTTGTATATTACGGAGGTTATATAAAGTTTCTGAATTCATTATTATACACAAAGCTAAGGTGTTAAAAAAAAGGGAGGGTTGTTTTTATAAATATTTATGTACGAAAACCTCAATTTTCATCTAATATATAAAACAGAAGTTAAAAAAAAACTCTTTGTCTTATTTTAATGTATGTCAACTAAAAAAAAAAAAGTTAATTTGAATCGTAATTAAAAATGGGTAGAATTAAAATAATACCAAATGAACATCGCTTTCAAAGAAGATAATTACTATGATGATTATACAAATGAGATTCTGTGAATAGGGAATAAAAAATAATAATATCATCACGTAAATTTTTTTAAATTATAATGACGCTCAAAATAATATTTTTAGCGGCTCGCATATAAAAATAATAGAAATATATTAATCATGATTAATATAACCTTTATGATGTTCTAAGAAAACTATTGTTTCACAAGTATAAATAGCAAAGCTTAAAATAGAGATTCATCTAATTTTCTTGCAAAACAGTTTTTTTTTTATACCTTATAGGGTGGATTTTGTAGAATTGTGAAAGAAGAAAAAACTATATGATAAGGAAACACTTTTAAAAAAGTTCTACTATTTCGGAGCGGAAAATTAATTAAAATATTTGACTTTACTAAAAAAATTCCCACAGTAAGTAAACCTTACTTTCAAACTTTTTTTTTTTTTTTTTTTTTTTTTTTTTTTTTTTTTTTTAAGTTCAAATATTAAATTTTATATGTAACCTCTAAGATTATATTTTGTGGTTTTTTATATAATATTAAAATTAAATAGTCTTTAATATAGAAATATGTAAACCTCGTCAACAAACGTAAAAGTGCATTTGAGAACCACAATCATTATTTCCCCCCCTTATATTTTAGTGAGTGTAACCCCTATGATCTGCTTGACTTGTGAAAACCACGGCCATTACCATATATCTTCATTGCCGAGTTAGATTTCACTTGAGACCCAACTGCATCAATGACTTTTGGTAACGAGACAAACATAACAGACTTTATAGAGGGAGAATTTTCATACTTGCATTTCTTTATTGGAATTGAGAGTATATTATTGAGCTACTATAAAATATTATATGAATAATTCAAACATTTTTTTTATTTTTTTCAGCGTGTATATATACTAAAATACCATTATAGGAATATTGATTTTATATTTTTGAAAATGAGGAGTATTGAATTTTTTTGTTTTCACAGTGTAAGCAAAATTCGGTGTCCTTTGCCACATACTCTCTTTTTTTTTTCTTCTGTGGTTTAGACTTCAATGTGTTGCCAAATTTCCCTTGAGATTTGTCTTTCTAAATTGAACCATTTGTTTACTCGATGATTGTACTATACCACACCAACCCTCATGACCACTAAACAGTACCAGATTTTTTTTTTTTTTTTTTTTTTTTTATCTCTATAACAACGGTTCAGAAACAACAAAAGGAGAGAAAAATATTTTGTCAACAAACTTCACGTTTGTATATATATAAAGTTTAATTAGGAAAAATAACCTAAAAGTCTCAGTTGGGAAAAAAATAATAATAATAAATAACAGGAAAAGAATTCGTAGAATTTATATACAATTATTCTAATAGTAAAATTTTTATATTACTCAAAACTGATAACAAATAAACAAAAACTTCATTTATGTCATATTTCTTATCACTTTTTATAAGCTGATAACAATGGGGAATATAATATTATTATTATGTATAAAAAAATATATATTAAACATATTTTTACTTTTGTAAATGGAGCAAAACATTATGTCGTATATTATTATATTTTTTTGTACGGTATTATGATAGTGGTCACGCATTTATATACTAATATTGTAAAAAATCTATATTGTCTTTTATTGATAGGATGTCACGCAAGAATATATTATAGAAGCATGTCAAACGTCAGTAATCGCCAAATATAGGAAATATTTCCTTTTATTTTAAAATCTACAAACAATTATTGTCAAGTGTTTGACTTGGATACAATATATAATTAAAATAGCAAGAATTTCGTTAAAACCTGTGAAATAAAAAAATTACGAACTTTATACTTTATATCGCATGTATAAAATATTTTATATGTACGAAAATAAAAGTAAGTGTTGTAAATTTTAAATTGTTCTTTGTAACTTCTTCTTTTTTATATACTTCTTTCTGAATTGGATTTTGTATTATATATAAAGGTAATGCTCTCTCTTCCTTTAGATCGTTTTTTTTTTTTTTTTTTTTTCCTTTTATTTTTTTTGTACCAGAGTAAGTTAACTTTTACGTGACTACACTTGAGAAAATTAAATCTTCTCTTATTTTTTTAAAACCTCTTCCGTTTCTTTTTCTTTCATTTATTCTCATCTATACCAAAAAAAAAAAAAAAAAAAAAAAATCGTCGATAAAAAAAAATATATTGAAAACTTTTTTTCTTCTTCAAATTTTAAGATAATAAAATTATGTTCACTAACAAAATTAACTTTAAAAAGCAATTTTCTTAAACTTTACTTTTACCAGAAAAAAAGGACAAAAAAATTGTGAGCATTTTATTTCTATATGCTTTTTTACTATAAACTTATAAAATATAATTATAGTAATTTTAAAGAAGCGTAGTCTCTAATCCACACTTTATCAAGCTTATTAAATAATCTACTAACAAAGTATATAATATGGTACCATAGTTAGGTGCTTGCTTAGCCAATCGTGAAAGAAAAGAAAAGATGATATTAAAAATTGTTTTTTTGAGCTTGTACCTTATTCTTCAGACTAATAGAGAAAGACGTTTTAATTAAGTACTAAAAATAATAAATGTTTTTTTTTTATATATTTAATTACTTAATTGAATATTGCTTTAGCTTCATAAATCATCTTTTTATGCAGCAAACAAAATTGAAATTATATTTTTATATATAGTATTTTTTTTCAAGCTATAATGCAGTATTTGCTTTTTAAAATAAAATTTCAAAATAATCCCTTTTAGGATTAATATCAACTATGTCATAATCATTATCATGATAGTTCTATAATGTATAATATAAGCTGGCTGCTTTTATTGATAAGAAAATGCAATAGATTAAAAGTATATTAAATGAGATTATACGTTATAATATTTTTGAGTTTGTATAAAATTAAAAGTATTATGAATACTATAGGTTTTAAATATATATATATATATATATATATATATATATATATATATATATATATATATATATATATAGTAACAATTGTTCAGAATTTGCATAAAATTCTATAATAATACCACGTATAAGGTTCACTGTACCAAAAGTTGCACTGTAACTCTTAAAAGTTTAACGTGTGATTTGACCAAAATTGACCAACACGTAGAAGATTCACGAGTAAAATTCACATTTTGGCTATAAGTGATTTTTTAACGGGTGAGCACGGTATACTTTCAAGCAAGAATTTTCACCAATGAATTTTTACCGTGTTAGCACGGTATACTTTCAGGAGGCTTTTCACCAATGAATTTTTTACGTGTAAGCACGGTATACTTTCATTCTTAATTTATATGACGTCAAAATTTACATCAGCTGATAATTTCGTGTTTCACTGTAATGGCTGTGAGTGATTGAGTGATATTTCTTATGGATAAACAAAATCGACGAAAATTATTGGATTTTAATGCCCATCGAGGTAAGTGAATATAAAAATTTACTACATTTATATTCAGAGATAATTTTTGAAGTACTCGTTTTGTCGGATGACACTTTTTTGTCAGATATAACATTGGTTGAAGTTTCTTAAAATCTATGCATGTGCTCAGAGGTCACAATACAGGCTCTGCGAAAAATTTTCAATAAAATAAATTATTAAATAAAATATCTATTATTTAATTTTTTTACATAAGTCTTTAACTAAGAGTATTATTCATATTATTTATAAAAGATAATACAAAATATCTTACATATTTAATTAATTTTGAAATAATTTTGATTTTAGAAAATTTAATGAAGCCCGGTATTTAAGCCACTCCGACCTTATGGGAGGACAGAAAGAAGACTTCTTTTCTACATTTATTTCTTACTTTATATTTTATAGTGATCTCTTGTTATTTACATTTTTAAAAGTTTAAGTTAATAAAAAAATAAAAAAGAATTTTAATTTTGTCTCATTTATGCTTATAAACTCATACACTTATTATCTAATCTTTATTAATTAAATTAGGGAGGAAATAAAATAAAAACAAGATTAATAATTTAATGTGATGTCTAAAGTAAAGGTAAGGTTACTTATAATAGTAGATTTTACTTGTAAATAGACTTTTCTTCTGTTATACTTGTTTCTCTTTACTGATAAGTTTTTATTTTTATTATTGAATTGTGAACATATACGTATTATCATACTTAAGTAAATAGGAATTTATTTAGTTTTATACAATTAGAAGTTTAGCTATTACCGACGTAAATACTACTATAGATCACTCACGAAATATTGCCGCGCTCACCCGCTTTTAATCTACGAATTCAAAGGCTCAAGTATACCGGAGCGCGACTTGAAAGTTCAACGAGTCAACCCGTAAAAAAATCAACTTTTGAAAAACTGATATTTTTAAGGTGTAAGACGTAGAACTTTAACGGACATGAAATGCACGGGAATCTTTTACGTGTTGCAAGTAATATTTTATACAGTGTTACATCTTTATTTTTTTTATTTTACGTATATACGTGAGATTAAAAAAAGATTAAAAAAAACCAATGCACATGGCTTTTATATTTTGAAATGTTAAAAAAAAAAAGAGAGAGAGCAGAGAAAGTTATAATACGATGCTGCGTGTGAATGTCGGTGTCTGCGTGCAGCCTAACTGTTCAGGCGCACCAAGTTTTTTCCCTCTCTGCAGCTTTACTTTACTTTGCCTGTGCTGTGATGTGTGTGGCTAACTAAGTGCGCAGTACAGAAGAGAGAGAGAGAGAGAGAGAGAGAGAGAGAGAGAGAGAGAGAGAGAGAGAGAGAGAAAGAAAGAGAGAGAAGTCAAAAGTTTTCCCCATCATGTCCACAAAGTGTCTGGACCATAACTCCCTTACTCAAAAACTATATCATAACTCAACCTATCATAAACTCGCAAGTGTAATATTTATACTTATGATATCAAAACTTAAAATCTTAACTTTATAATATTACATATAAATTAGATAAAGTATATTATATTTAATATAACAAGAAGACAGGTAATTTAATTGTCTGACAAAACTATTCAATATCAACATTATATGAAAAAAGTTTTTTTTTTAATAAAATAATATATAAAAATTAAATATTGTAATATATTACATTTTTATGAAGTTTTGTCTCTTAAAAAAATCCTTTGAAGGGGATATAGTTTACGAGTTTCATTTTCTTAAGTTTTTAATAACATGACTGGTAAGAAGATCCTATAAAGTTGTCATGAAAAGAAAAAAAAAAAAAAAAAGATCCAAGAAGAAAACATTGTATATGTACGCATCATTACATGCTTTACCTTTTGGCCTTAAGCATATAAATATCAAAGAGTATACAGTACACCAAAAATTCGATGATAACCTTCATAAATTTATTAAATTATTAGACATATATCACCCTTATTTCTAACCATATTTTATATGATAAAATGTCCTATGTTGTATATAAACAAGAGTAAAAAGAAATTCGTTCGCATTATACTCATTGTATTTAGTAAAAGAAGGAATCAATAATGATACTCATAGTTTTAATATATATATATATTTCTGAATAAACTAAAACTGAACCGTGACAAATTTTAAATTATATTGAAAAATTTATCAGGATCGAATTTTCAATATTATAGCTAATTATTTTTGAAGGTCACGTATATTAAAAAACAATTTATCTATTGATAGTTTTGATTAAGTATGACAGTTCATATGATGTAAAAAAAAAATTAACAAAAGAAGATTCAGAGTCTATATACGCAACGCTCTTCATCATCATCTATATTAATTGTACATTTTGAAACAATACAATTCTTTAATAAGCTAATCAATCTTAATAATATAATATGAACTCCTTTCTATAATATATTTTCACTCTCATTATTTTTCTCTCGCGTTTTTTTTTTCTTCATATGTTTAACTTAAGAAACAAAAGGAGATGACTGTGAAGTTACTACCGTATATTTTGTTCTCGCGTTTTTTTTTTCTTTCTTCTCTTTCTTTCTCCAACTAATCGTTTTTATGTTATATAGTGTCTGTTTTCCTTATTATCTTAGCTCTAATCTGTTCTCTCTCTCTCTCTCTCTCTCTGTTCTCCATGTACTAAGCCGCGGTATTCGATCGATGATATAGCAAGCGAGTTTTAGGGAGAGATTGAGATAGATGTCATTAATTCCGGCATGCAAACGCCACCAAAACCAAAAGCTCTCTCTCTCTCTCTCTCTTTCTCTCTTTCTACTCTCCCCGCATCACGTCATATAAGGTAACAAGCAAAAAGCGGCGTGTCAATCTCAAAAAAAATATTTAGTCCTCGATCCAATGTTGGTAAAATTTATAGCTAATGGTAGAGCTTGTCATATTAAAAATATATATATGATAATAAAGTTATAACAATATAGCAATAAAAGTCTTATAATTTTATTCTCTGACAAGGTATATTTTCATTTACGTGATTTTAGGATATAAAATTTAAATCTATAATAAGTTTAAAAAAGTAATTGCTTTATATATATATATATATATATATATAGGAAAAGCTAATGATATTAACGTTCTTAATGAATGAGTGGTAAGCATATATATAAATACGTAAAATAAAATCGCGGTTCACTCATCGTAAAGAGAACTAAAATAAATAAATTAAAATATACGAAATCTCAAAAGAAAAAGTATATGCAAAAATCTCTATGAGTTTTTTTTTCCAGTTAAAGGTTAGATGTAAAAAATAAAAAACTTGGAGTCAAGAGAGAGAGAGAGAGAGAGAAAGAGAGCAGTGTATGAGGTTCTTGAAGATTCCCTTTACTTCATAAGTCTATACGCTAAATTGAATAATGACACTTTTCAACCCTTTAAATCCCACCGAAAAATTGCTGGATTAAATAAATAATAATAATAAATTTTTTTTTTTTTTTTTTTTGTAACCTGTTCATATATCAGGCGTAATTTTTAAATGTATACTTTATGCGACTTCATATTTTCATTTTATGCTTACAACGTTGCCTAACTTGCTAGGGGCTTATATAACATACATAATGAAAAAAAAAATTGTAAGACTATTCATCATTTTTGAACTGAGGAAAACGTACTTGAGGATATTAACTTTACTAAATCATATAATACAACTAACTTTGCACAAAATTAAGCTCTTTTTTTTTTTTTTTTTTTTCTTCTTCTAATCAAATAAACTATAGACAAATAAAAACTTATTTTTGTTGAAAAGTTTGCTTTACGCAGACTTGCTTAACTGTCCAATTAAATGACATATTACCGAAAATGGAAAAAAAAAAAATAATATTATAGGTTTGCATTGGTTTGAAATAAAATCTATACTTCACTTTATTTATTAGAAAAAGAAAAAAATTCTTTCTTTTAACAACAATTACTTTTAAGTAAGTTTGTTTAAGTTTCAAAATATATATAATAATATAAAGTTGATATATTATTATAGAATATTAACTGCTGGTAGATCAATAAACTGGGGACGTAGGATTGACAATGTCATTATTAACACTAAAAGATCAAATTTCTGATTAATTTTATGAACAAACTTTTCAAGAATTTTACCTTGTATACACACACTAGATGACAGAATATTTTATATATAATATAGAAACTATCGATTTATAATATCAGAACACAGACTTTACTTTCAAAATATTTAGACTTATACAATATGTCATATAAATTTTGAAACTTGTCAATCAAAAATGTTATTGATTTTTTATTTTATATATGTATACAAAACCGATATATAATACTCTCGCTTCTCTCTATATATGCAACCCTTTTACCACTAAAGTTTGTTGTGGTTTTCTAACATAACTTCGATAATATTATATATATGGACTCGTCCACGTCAAAAAACACAGTAGTACATCTCAAAAAATAGATTTGGCTGAAATTGATATATTTTGTTAAGGGTCACTTAGACATAATACATTCCAAATTTCAGGGTCATGGAACCAAAATTCGAATTTTTAGAGCGCGAAATTCAAATTTTTTAGGGGTTTGATAGTAATTCTATGAAAAATAGTGAAGCTGCTTTTTGGCAGGTTTTACATTTTTTGTCAATGGTTTAATATCCAATAAGTTTGACCATGACAAAAAAATCGATTTTTCAATAATCGATTGTGGTGAAAAAAATTCACCAATATTGCCCATTTATGCCATTTTTACACTTTTTCTGACAGCTGTGACAGCCAAACCACTGCGAATTTTGAAATTAATTTTTATGGCGACATAGATTACATATATTATAACATGTCTATTAAGTCAAATTTGTTGTGTAATCAAAAATGAATTTTTGCGGGATTTTTGAAAATTGAAAAAAATGAATTCCTGCCATTTTGAAATACGATTTTCTCAAAAAGTAACACTTTTTTTTTCGATCTTTTTTTTATCGTCACACAAAAAATTGTCTTCTACAAGATCTATTAGGTTTCCGAGGGATTTTTTTAGATTTTAAAGATTTAACGGGTTTTGAACATGGGCAAAAATATCATTTTTGCTCACTTTTTTTATACTTTAATTTGAGATAATTGTAATTTTAAAAAACTTTAAGGGTCAGTAATGACTTGTTAGTGCTATTCGATCCTGAATTGTATAATTTTTTTGTTTTTGGTTGATTTTGGCGGGAATTAAAAAAATCCAAAATTTTCAATGTTACCATTCTCATAGTCGATTTTCTCAAAAAGTAACATTTTTTTTCTTGAGTGTATTTTTATGTGTATGCCTAACACTACGTTCTACAATATATTTTAGGTTTTAGTGGTATTAATTATGTTTCTGGTGATTAAAAAATAAATGAAAATTGATATATCTCATACTTTTTTTACGATGTTTTTTTCATTTCCGTTACTTTTTAGCGCAATTTTTTTTTTGGGCGTTTCAAATAACCTGTACTTACTACTTGATCATAATTATGTAAAAATTTCGTTTTTGGTTGATTTTGGCGGGTATTTTAAAAATCCATATTTTTCAATGTTACCATTTCCATAGTCGATTTTCTCAAAAAGTAACTTTTTTTTTCTCGATATTTTTTTTATATCCATACATTAAGTAATGATATACAATATTTTATAGGTTTAAGAGGTATTTTTTTCTTTTTGGAGATACAAAAATTAATTAAACGTGTTCCAAATTTTTTTTTTTTTTATATAGTTATTTTTATCGTTTTTCTGGTTTTCTAAAAATTGTAAATCACCAAAAATGAAAAAAATACCTCTTAAACCTATAAAATATTGTATATCATTACTTAATGTATGGATATAAAAAAAATATCGAGAAAAAAAAAGTTACTTTTTGAGAAAATCGACTATGGAAATGGTAACATTGAAAAATATGGATTTTTAAAATACCCGCCAAAATCAACCAAAAACGAAATTTTTACATAATTATGATCAAGTAGTAAGTACAGGTTATTTGAAACGCCCCAAAAAAAAATTGCGCTAAAAAGTAACGGAAATGAAAAAAACATCGTAAAAAAAGTATGAGATATATCAATTTTCATTTATTTTTTAATCACCAGAAACATAATTAATACCACTAAAACCTAAAATATATTGTAGAACGTAGTGTTAGGCATACACATAAAAATACACTCAAGAAAAAAAATGTTACTTTTTGAGAAAATCGACTATGAGAATGGTAACATTGAAAATTTTGGATTTTTTTAATTCCCGCCAAAATCAACCAAAAACAAAAAAATTATACAATTCAGGATCGAATAGCACTAACAAGTCATTACTGACCCTTAAAGTTTTTTAAAATTACAATTATCTCAAATTAAAGTATAAAAAAAGTGAGCAAAAATGATATTTTTGCCCATGTTCAAAACCCGTTAAATCTTTAAAATCTAAAAAAATCCCTCGGAAACCTAATAGATCTTGTAGAAGACAATTTTTTGTGTGACGATAAAAAAAAGATCGAAAAAAAAAGTGTTACTTTTTGAGAAAATCGTATTTCAAAATGGCAGGAATTCATTTTTTTCAATTTTCAAAAATCCCGCAAAAATTCATTTTTGATTACACAACAAATTTGACTTAATAGACATGTTATAATATATGTAATCTATGTCGCCATAAAAATTAATTTCAAAATTCGCAGTGGTTTGGCTGTCACAGCTGTCAGAAAAAGTGTAAAAATGGCATAAATGGGCAATATTGGTGAATTTTTTTCACCACAATCGATTATTGAAAAATCGATTTTTTTGTCATGGTCAAACTTATTGGATATTAAACCATTGACAAAAAATGTAAAACCTGCCAAAAAGCAGCTTCACTATTTTTCATAGAATTACTATCAAACCCCTAAAAAATTTGAATTTCGCGCTCTAAAAATTCGAATTTTGGTTCCATGACCCTGAAATTTGGAATGTATTATGTCTAAGTGACCCTTAACAAAATATATCAATTTCAGCCAAATCTATTTTTTGAGATGTACTACTGTGTTTTTTGACGTGGACGAGTCCATATATATATATATATATATATATATAATATCCATATTTAAAGACAATAACATAAGCTCGTATATAATGTAGTACATACATAGATGAGGGTGTATTAGGTTTTGTCTTATTATATATATATATATATATATATATATATATATATATATATATATATATATATATGTGTGTGTGTGTGTGTGTGTGTGTGTGTGTGTGTGTGTGTGTGTGTGTGTGTGTGTGTGTATATATATATTATTACGTTGATGAGGAGAGACAGACAGAGAGAACACATACATATTATATGCATACGTGTGTATGTGTATATGTATAATATATATATATATATATATATATATATATATATATATATATATATATATATATATATATTCAGACAGAGAACGTATTATAATAATAAAGGACGTGCCAATAAGCTTATAAAGCTATAGTAACCACATATTATGTATGTATATATTGTACATCCCGACCTTTATTTTAAACTACATCCTCATTGCAAACACGTTATACAAAAATTATTATTATATTATTCTATATATATGTGACAAGTTATATTATGAAGGTCTATTTATAATGTTATATACTATTTCGTCCTGTTATAATAAAATTTAATAGTTTTTTTAAATGAATTTATTACATACGTTTTAACAATTTGTAACATAAATATTATTATACTATGTTTCCTTTTAATTTTACTATAATATGTATATGATAAAGTAACACGGGAATATTGTTTTATTTTATATTTTATTTTCTGTTATTTTGTGGTAAAATACAATATGCTTTTAATAGTTTATAAATTTCAATTTTTAACATTTTTTTTTCTATTAAATTTCACTATACATTATTGTGTTTATTGTATGAGTTTATTATTTTATTATGAGTTTTATATAAATTGTATTTTTCTGTTACTGTTTTATAAGAGATATACGTAAATTGATTTTTTTTCCCGATATGAAAATATAATACGAGTATGCATGCAGTATAACAGTTTTATATTTCTTTGATATTATAAAAGTTTTTTTTATATAAAAATATGTTTTTTATTCTTATATTCCTTTGACATTTCAATAACAGAAAAGTGAACACACTTTTTGAACTTTTTAATTATACAAAATTGAAATACCACGTATTTTATAAACTAACTTTTTTTTTTAGTATAAAATATATAGGTATATGTAGTTACTTTTGATATATGACAGTACGGCATGACTTTAAAAAATAAATAAACAAAGTATTTTATTTATATATATAAAAAATATATCGTTGCAAATATGGCAAAAGTTCAATCTATATTTATTACAAACTGTTTTTATTTTTTATTTTATTTTACTTTTTATTTTATGTTATACTATATATATAGTATGAAATAGAATGAAATATGTATTTGGCAAGGGTGGATTTTCGTCACTAGAGAGACGTATGTATAGTTTCAAGGATCGTCTTCCTGGACGTCAGATATACTGGTAAAAAGTACAGTACAGCCAGCCATGTCAACAATTCGAACCAAAAGGTGTAACCCAGAAGTCGTAAATATCACAACTTCAAACTTAACAGGAGTGGAGAACAAAGTCTGAGTTTTTTTTTTTTTTTTTTTTTCCCACAATAGTATGGAAATTTTGATTTATAATACATGGAATATTGAGGCCAATACAAACTCAAATATATACATATTTATTCGATTTCTATGCAATAAAAATAAAACATCTGTTTCTTTTGTTTAAACTTTGAAGTTTTCCAATTTTAGTTCTTTTATATTTTGTTTTTCTAATATTATAAAAACATTTTGTTCTTGTTTTATTATTTTGTTTTTCGGTGTCATCAGATAATGTTAAAATAAAGTGTTTATCGAATTATTGAATTTATTGATTCGGCAACAGGCATCCAATTAATTTTTAACTTCTTTTTTTTTCCATTTTGCTATGTATAACAAGTTACAAAAAGAGTATAATGTTTTATAAAATTGACCTTTTGTATACGTCTTGTTAAAATTGACAGAGAGAGAGAGAGAGAGAGAGAGAGAGAAAGTCAATATTGATTTAAATATTATGTAGGCTGTAGGAGTCTGTGATAATTACAAAATCTCGAATTTAGTGTTAAGTTTTTTTTCCCCGGTTCATGTGGGCTGGTTTTTGTACAAATAATTAAACTTTTTGTTGACTTTAACTTATAAAAAGTACCACAGTATAACATTAGGAACCGTCGACTTAATGCGATTAAATGTTTATTTTTGCATTTATATTTTATATATATATATATATATATATATATATATATATATATCAAATAAAATTAAATAAATGTTTACTTATTTTATAATTGTAAGGTACTAAATAAATTCAATCTGAAAATTCGTTTCCTTATTTAATCATAATATTCGTATTTATAAACGCTTTTGGTTTAATTTAAATATTTATTTAATGTTAATTAATATTAGTTAAATATAATTTTTTTATAGAGTAAAAAATTTATGGTTTTGAAATACAAATCGTGAATAAACTGTATATTATATAATATAATATTTACCCTTTATACAAGAAAATAACTGGTATATTTGCATTTCTTCTTGTAATACTGAAACTATAATATACACTATTCAAAATAGTAAACTTTTTTTCTTCCTATTTCTCCATTTTAGTTTAAATTGATAAGCAGTTTTGTAACAAATTGAAAGTTAGAATGTGGTTTACTATAAAGTTTCTACAATAATTTGTTCATGTCTAAACGATTTTGTACGTGCACTCAACTGATTGCCTGGTAACCGCAACCCGCACAACTTGAAGGAAAAGTCGTGTGCAGGCAAGAGGAATAGGGGGAGTGGGGAAGGGAGCGGGGGAAGGTCAGTTTTATTGGTCAAAATGTTAATTGAAAACTCGTCACAACAAATCAATCAAGAAAAGTAATGTTATATTATGTACTTCAACTTAAAAAAGAAATTTCATTTCTTCTTATTTGAAAACAGTTTATTATATCATATATACTCTTCTTTTGAACAAATATTATATATAATTATACAATCAACTGGGGTGACTTTGAACACCCAATTATCTCTGTCTTGGGGCCTCTTTTTAGAAATTTGAATAATCTTACTATTGTTCAAATTTGTATATTTAGTCTTATAATGACATGTTTTCAAAATTTTGAAATGAGTGCCCAAAGTAGAGATAAATGGGTGTTCAAAGTCACCCCGGTTGACTGTATTATATATAATATAATATTAAATTTTGAAGGTTTATTTGAACTTTATATATCTGAAACTTCTAATGTTGTAATATTAAACTATTTGATCAGCTATATGATGATCACGAAAATCCTCATATTTAAAAACAAAATAGTATCAAGGTGACATTGACGATAATTACTCACAAAAATATTGAATTATATTTTATTAAAGAATAAATATAACATATTTGTCAACGTAATTTTTATCATGCGTTAAGTTTAATAATAAACAAAATGACGTTCATGAATATAATATATTATATATAATATAAGAAGAACAAATATAAAAGACGTTGTCCTCTCCTTCATATTCTTTATACTTTTATGTTTACATAAGTGACGTCATAGAAGGTGCTATAAACTTCACTTCATCTCCTCTTTGCTTAAATAATTTTATATTATCATCATCACTAAAGTTAACATGAAAGTGAAATAGAGTATGTAAACAAATTACCTGGTCATATTTACCGTCTCCATTATTATTATATTATATATAGTCTACCCCTTTTCTTATATACGTTAATAATGATGTTATAAACAACATCTTATAATATGCATGTCCTTCGATAAGTTATTTGAGAAGATATTTTGCTATAAAGAAGTTAATGCTCTCTCTTCTTCTCCAATTTTTATATTTAAAAACCTCAGAATGGTGGTCACCAAACAAAGAAGTATAAAACACACAACATTAAAATCAAGTTTTGTAATTTAATATTTCTTAACAATATATAATATGATAAAAAAAAAACGTTTTTTTTTTTTAAATAAATTTATAAGCTGCAGTGAATTTAAATTAAAGTGTTATCAGAAGAAGAAAAATTTGCATTTTTATATGTGATTAAAAATTAAAATGTTTTATATAAAATCCATTATGAGGTCAAAATGATTAAGGTTAAAAGATGTGGATTTGCATAAAATTACTTTTATATGCTTTTGTTTTGTAACTTTGAGAATGATAATATGAAGTGACTGAGCGTTATGTTCGCTTTTTTTTTTTTTTTTTTTTTTTTTTCTTTTTTTTTTTTCTTGACGCTTTATGGAAATCCGTTGTGAGACAAGTGACGTCTCCATTCATATGAACGTCTACTATCCTGTCTTTAAGCTGAGACTTAAACTTGCTAAAAGAGCCAATTAATGTGGGAAGAAGAAAAAAAAAAGTGCAAGACCGTTTTTTTTTTTACAAAAACATCTCATTTTTTTTTCTTCTCATCTCCTGTATCTTTTTTATATAACATGCATGAAACACTAAATATTTTCACTAATGAACCACGATTTTTCATAAAAAAATAACTTTATCAGTTGCTATTTATCTCATAAATATGCTATGATTATATAATTATCTTACTTATCTTTATGGTCCTATACAGAATAAAAAAGGTATACACATATAGTATTTTTCTTCTACAAAGATTGATATTATAAAGAAACTTATGAGAAAATTTGTTAAAGTAAAAATATACGCAAAATTTTTATTAGTGATTATTTTTATTACTATAAAAAAACTTTTTAAGTTATATTACATTATGATGAAAATGAAAAAGTGTTTTTTTTTTGTAACTTAAAAAACACTAGTTAAAAAAATTTTTTTTTATAAAACTTTTATATTTTACATTAAACTTTTTAATAATAAAAAAATCAAAATTATATATTTTTTAAGTGAAAGTTATGATATAATAAAATGTTTTTATAGTATTCTTTTATTCTTATATTTTTAATATAAATAAGCAATATGAGTTTAACAAAAAAAAAAAAAAGATTGGTTGGTTGGTTGGATGGTTGGTTTGTGATATTATAAAATTATTTTCCTCACGCTTAAAAGTTGTTGTTTGTTGTTACTTGTGTGTGTGTGTGTGTGTGTGTGTGTGTGTGTGTGTGTGTGTGTGTGTGTTTGTGTGTGTATATTTATATTATTTGAAGAAACTTATATTTATACAGTATGTATGCATATGAGTGTGTGTGTGTGTGTTTGTGTGTGTGTGTGTGTGTAGTGTATAATAATACACTACACACACACACACATATATATATATATATATATATATATATATATATATATATATATATATATATATATATATATATATATATATATATATATATATATATATATATATATATATATATGGGAATAGTAACTCCAATAATATAACATTGCGTGTAACGTCTAACCATAGAGAAACAGTATATGGTCTAACCGAAATGTAATGTGCGCCATATGTCAAGTCGTCACTCAATTTTGAAGCCACAAAGAAATAACTTTGATACATATTAAAACAGTTAGAAATAAAGAGAAAAATAAAAATCCTTGTGACTTTTCACGTGTAAAGAAAGAATTTTTTTTTTTTTTTTTTACGTAAAATATATTTTTTTATTTTATTATTATTTCACATTTATTTTCCAGAAATTACTTACTACACACCTTCGTGTTTAATATTATATAAAATGATATATTTTTAAACTCTCTTAATTAATATTCATGGGAAAATATTACCATACCAACTATACTATAATCGAGTAATCAAGTTTCTATATAAAGTGAGAAAGAACTTTGTCAAAAGGATTTTCCTGTTGGGGAGAAAATTTTAAACCTCTTTTTTTTTTCTTCTTATAAAATGTAGATGCTACCATAATAAAATTATTTCTCAATCGTGTATGTCGAAATTAGTTATATTCAAAAAATAATATGATAGATATTTTGTATTTTCAGTTTGTTAAAAATTTTTTTTGGAAAAAATATTGAAATAAATTTATAATGATAAAAAATATAAATATATTGACAGAGAGAGAGAGAGAGAGAGAGAGAGACTATTTATTCAGTATGAAAACATTTTAAATAATGAATATTGATATTATATTGATATATACATATACATATTTATTAATAGAAAATCGAGACTGATGTTTTTTTTTTATAAAATATCAGAATACAATATTTTAATTATTTATAATATATTATAAAATAAGTACGATTGATTTTGAAATTAAGTTTTCATTTTGATATATACATAATTATATGCTATATGCTATATAAACAAACATAATATATTAATTAACAAGAAACTTAATTTGCATAATAATATACATTAAATACTGGATAAATAAAAGGTTTCTGTAATACTTTATAGTCACATGTGGTTTTGAATTTTAAAAAGTATTCAAGCGAGATGAAATAAGAGTGATACAGAGGGAGTTTGCCTGGATGAATTTATATTTACGACACCTTTTATATTATATAATATAAAACAACGAGACATGGCACGTAGATTTTGCAGCGCTTTTTCACTATACTTATTGTTGTTTCAAAAATCTAAGGCGTGACGAACTGACTTACTAATTAACTAGTGTACAATTTTAACAACAATTTGTATACGTGTATTTATTTATTAAGGCAAAAGTATTTACGTGGCTTTTGTTTTAAATGTTTTTTTTTTATATATAGAGATTTTTATCACTGCGGGATTTTATAATGTTTTAATGAAGGTCATATAAAAAAAAATAATATTATTATTTAATTAAACTAATTATACTAATAAATTGATTGTTGTTAATTAATTATTTACTATACATGTTTAAAAATGTATTATTTTATTATTTAAAAATTAAAAGTACCAATCTACGCTTGCTCTCATTGCTATATGTGAAAAATTCATCTTATTTATATTAAAATTCCTTGTGATTGTAACAATTTATTATCCTCTTGAAATTTATCCTTTACATTTATTTTATTTTAAAATAATATAAAGTTTGCATATTACACATAAGATAATATCTTCCAAAATTATTATTTTACATTTTTGCATTACAAAGAAGTTAATTACTTTAATATATATATATATATACATATATATATATATATATATATATATACATATATA